>LPNX010916311.1:267358-288044 GCA_001517045.1 Pseudotsuga menziesii | reverse complement strand
TATAAATTTATTAAAAAAAAAAATTAAATTCCATTTAAATTGAAAAACAATTTAAATTGTTACCTCTTTGCTCCGACATTGTGACGAGGTTGGGTTGCTTTTGGGCGACGGTCGCTATTCCTCGGTCGAGTTCGATGTTCCTCGGTCGAGCTCTGTCTCTCGGTCGAGCGATTGAAAATGACAATTGGGGCCCCCGCCGCCCTTTTTTATAATTTTTTTTGAAAAAGGTACCTCGGTCGAGGTATTTATTAACCCTCGGTCGAGGTTTTAATACCTCGACCGAGGGCTGAAAAAAACCTCGGTCAAGGGCTTTATAAAACCTGGGTTGAGGTGTTAATACCTCGGTCGAGGGTTTAACAAGCCCTCGACTGAGGTACGTTTTTTTGTTTTTGGCAAGATACGCTTGCCAAAAAGTGTTACCTAGGTCCGTGGATTCACCCATATATCTTTGCAATATTGAGGTTTGAAGTAGTAATTTGGTTTGGCAAAGTATATTATGAGCTCTTGTAACTTTCACATAGAACAACGTAATGCCAAAAATGCTCAAAATAAATTGATTTAGAACTGAATCTATTTTCTCTACCATTGTACATGTGAGTGGATGTACAATGTGAAATTGTCCTGGAATCAAACTATTTAATTCACCATTGAAGAAACTATAAAAAGTTGGAAAACTTGACCAGAAGAGGGTCAAGATTGCAAATTAAATAAATAATATCGTCCAATTGAATTATTGGACATTTATGCCAACTTTTGTTATAGATACAGAGAGGTGATCTATGATCCTGAAGTACTCTTTTACTTGGTGTCAAAACTATTTATTGGGTGGACTTAATTTGGATTTATATCAATGCCACTGTAGAAATAGCTATTGGTAATGGGTAAAGAAGAATACTTTTATACAGGTCAATATACTTTCACCAATGTTAAAGTATATGAGACCATCTTGATGGAGACAATTATTTACAGGGTTTTGTTACATGAGAACATCAGTAGTTTGAAACAGTAAGATGGACCACATAATGAGATAGATTCAATTAGAATTGCAAGGTGTGTTTTCAAGAATATTTGATAATACATAGGAATCCATGAAAAATTAAATTGTTGGATAAACTTGCAATGAAGCACCACTCGCCCAAGACTCGCAAGTTTGGCAAGGCAATCTCATAGAACAACAACATAGTGACGGAGAAAGTGTTGTGTGAGATATTTTCAATGAATTTAATGGCAATAAAATCGGTTGCAGCCATAGGATACAACTGTTGGGTCTATATTTAAGGCTATGTCTAATGTTTCAGGGGTTCATAATTAGCATCAACAACACACCTTTTAAGGGCAGCACATACATAGGGTCAAAGAAATTGTTTTTTAAACTAGCCAAAAATTGCCAAAGCATTTCTCGTATAAGATTTTGCCCAGACCGGTTTCCATACAGATAGGTTGCGTGGTGTTGTCCTAGAGCAGTAAGATCGTGATGGAGGAAACATTGTATCGGGTGTTTTTATTGAATTTACAGATGATAAAATCAATGGCAGCCATATGATATAGTTGAAGCGTGCTTTTTCCAGGCTAGGTCTAGTGTTTCAGAGATTCATATTTAACACCAACGTCATACATTTTGGGGGTAGCACATGGATTGAGCTCGAAGAGGTTTCTTTGTCAATTTTTCTATCCAAATATTTTGAAGAGAACTCATTGATCCATATATTGATTATTGCGTGTTTCCCATGAAAATTATCACCGGTAAAAATTATCTATAAACAACAACACTAGCAATCTGGGAAGATGAAATAGTAATTGTCTACAAGAAACAACACTAACAAAATAAATACATTGACAATTCTAGAAAATGTCCTAATATCCTGATCTTTCTCCTAGTACCTCTTTTTAAATTGCTGCTCCTTCCTTTTGAGTTTATTGTCCAGCAATAGGCATGGTTGCTAGAAGGATTGTGTAGAATTTTTACAATGCCAACAAACTTCTTCCAATAGTGAAGTTGGATCCTCTACCCAGGAAAAAGCACCATATTGAAAATGAAAGGAGTGCAATGTTGTGTGTGTTAAGTTCGCCAATCTAGGGTAAAACCATTGGCTCTTTTCATTCACTAGATTGATAGCAACTGTCAGACATAAATCATGTATGTTGGATAGATTTGGAATAATGCATCACTATATTGAATTTATTTCATACCAAGTACCAATTCACCATCTTCTCCAACCCACAAACCACAGCAAACCTCCTTAGCAAAACTTTCACCCATCGATTTAATACACCCATTCTTCTCCCACTAAAAAAGGAATTCAGTCCATACTATCAAATTTAGTAAGTGGGTTTTAGACTCCTGTACTCATATACTTGTAAATAGATGGATTCATGAGCAAGAACCCAAAAATAAAAAAAATAACATCTATTCCATGGAAGAGACAAGAACAAGGGACTTGAGCTGATATTTTCACATGCATTCAGAAAAGGGTTGGCTACAGTATCGTGACTTGGCTTATCTATTTCATATTCTGGTAAGCAAAGTGACTTGTTATTCAATTTCCTGCTAACCCTATTGAATTCTTGTTCAGACAATGCTTCATCAAGGAAGTAAGGAAGCGTCTTCCTTTCCTTGGAATTTATGTGCTTTCTGTGACCCGCATATAGCTTTTGGCCATGTATAGTATAATTATAGAAGGACACCCTTTGATGGATAACAAACATAATTACAAAACAATACAAATATTCAGGTAATCAAAATCAAATAGAAGTGTTTTAGCATTTGAACTAGTGCTTGGATTGCATGGCCCATGTTTCCTCCATGGGATGGCATGAAAAACGTCATGTTTTAGTGAAACAATATAGTCAATTGCAACAAGAAGAGATGCTTTCATACTAAAGGAATCCAACTCCCCAATCAATACAAGGATTTACTTGCTGTGGAAATTAGGGAAATTTTTCTTCAATTCTTCTATAGCTTCTTGAGCTCCAAAGGGTTCTCCTCCTTCCCAGTATATCTGAGCAGTTTTAGCTACTCCTGTAGCTTTCAGAAGCCTAGAATTAGAAAACTAGATAGGTTAAAGAAAACCCCCAAGTGGATCTAATGTGGAGATCATGGCTACTTGTTAAAGAAAGTTTGAAAAAGAGTATTTATTTACAAAAGAATTCAATTAGCACCTCTCAAGCTAAGAGTTGTTTTGCTTTTAATACGACACTAATTTGGCTTGAAAAATCACTAGCTTTATATTAATCCTCCACCAGTTGAACTTTCATTTGATTTAGAATTATTCAAATTTGCTTCCATTATTCTTGTAGGGTTTTGGATTTTTATGTCTTGTTCCATTTAATTTTATGAGAAATAACAAATAGTAGGGACATTGCAACCTCTAGGACCCCAATACATTCTCATACCTTACAATAGCGTCACTCATTTTTTGGAGGGATTCCCGCTCTTACTATTTCTCTAGAACATAGACGTTTTGTGTATCTCGTTCCATCTATCTTGTCCTCTTTGGAAACTATTTTACCTTCATTAAGTCCATGATATTTGAGTATTAGTACTTCTAGTAGCCATCCATCCATAATGACAGACACCAATTCTACACCCAATCTCCCATTCATGGCTAGTTTAGATCTCCCATATATAACGAAGCTTGTAAATGATCTTATTGTGCATGAAGCTTCCTAGCCCAACAAACCAACAAAGCTTCTGCCATATATACCAAATTTTTAAGCACAATCCACAGGGGGGGATCCATCCAATCATTAACATCCAAACACTTGTGGTACTCGTTAAATAGCATAAACAAATGACAACATTAGGCTTAGATTCTCTAAGCGCGTCCTAGCCGGGGTTGCAGCAAAGTCATATATAAACTAGCCATCTGAAACGAGTGCATATTTTTAACCCCTAGCCAACGCATTGTTAGCTTATTTCCAATTCCCATCTATTGCGATGTAAGAACAGAGATACTGGCTACTTGTCATCAAAATAAATTATTTGTTATAAACAATCACAAGCGTTGTGGTCATTTTCTTTTGCTCCCGCTACTTTTGTTATTCCTAATGCCTCTTTTTTTTTGTTTTTTCTCAAATGTTTTTTCTTAATATCTCTTTCACAAATAATTTGCAGGTGCATATGTTTCTGCTTTCTTGCTTTTGTGGTACAAAAACCCGTGGACAAAGGAAAACAAAAGAGAAAAGAACAAAGTCCGTTTCTTCCTACTCCAACTCCAAACAACTTTGATAGAAACACATATGCAATGCGCAATACTTTAGACACAAATGCCTTCACACTCAAAAAGTTAGAATGGCAACAAATAGATAGTCATTTGGCTCAATCAAACTTGTTTTGATTGCAACCTTTCCACTACAATGTTGGAGATTGTTTATTTGATGCATTGGCCGTTGTCATGCATTTTCGATATACATCTACTGAAATAAGAGAAGAAAAAATTAATCATTTTCGAGTTTGTTTGCAATGCGGAGATCTTGCTACACTTGAATCATTGCAAACGGACTTGGGAGTTGACTACTTAAAAGATTTGCATAGTGTTTTAGGTGTTGATGAATATCTAGATCATATGTCTCAAACTTCTTCCCAACCAAATGAAAAAAACCTCTCTGAACTATGGGGTGACATTTTCTCTATCAAATGGTTTTCTAATTGGCTAAAAGTGCTAGTTGTTGTTTGGTCATTAACAAAATAAACAACATACATTCATTTCAATACTAAAACAACTGGCTACTACTATAATCTATTGTTCCACGACCAAACACTAGCAGCTGGGCACTTTGAACCTTTTCTTTCATATAGGAGCCAACAAAATAATCAACATATGACCCAACCACTTTTTCAGACGCTTGACCTAGACATATGCAAAAACAAGGAAGCTGAGATTTCCTCTTTGCAAACAATACTTTCTGAGCAAAGCTTGCAAATTGTTCCTCAACTCAATGTTGATTGTCATGAGTCTTTTTTTGAATCTATTTGCAAGTTTGAAACTTTTTTTGACACTTGCAGTGTTAGAAAGACAATTGCACAAACCTTTTACAACTGCCTACTTGCAAATGATAGCAAAGCAATCAAAACACTAGAGACATCTATCATTGCAAATATAGCCACTGGAAAAATTTATCTACCTAGTTGGAAAGCGTATGTTATACAATTGGATGAGCCATATTGATTTGGTCACATAGCAGGAGACAAATTTTTCATCTAATGGCTTTCTAAAATTTTGAACAATAATATATGCCTCTGGAATACTAGCTCCAAAAATATTATTCACAAGTTTTCCCTATCAAGAAAATCATCTAAAGAACTATATCTGCTACAACATCCTATCACAAATTTACATTCACATTTCAAACCATTGGTAATTGTGCCTATTGATCAAATATTTTTGCAAACTTCGACTTCGTTAATTGAAAATATTCTTCCTTTTCCAACAAAAAAAACATAGAAAAAAATGAAAAATTTTGCTCGTGAATACAACAATATAAAAAAAACGCATTCATTTGGAACCTTTGGTAGAAACACAAAACATGATTTATAGCACAAAACAACAACATATGGTTCTCAACAAGCAACAAACAAAATATCAACAACTGGATGTAGAGAAAGGTTTCTCCACAATTTGCACAAACTCTGAACCGTTGCAAAAGACATTCCAATGTTGCAATGTAGATTTCCATGCAAAAAACTTACAATCATTGAAAAAAAAAAATTCGTTCAAAGGGAGAAGCTAAACATCAAATACAAACGCAAATTGAAAAAACAAACAAAGCAATATCTCGATACCAGAAACTCATTCAAGATGCGCCCATATACCCATGTGCCATTTTCCAACGCTTGCATTTCAAAGCCGATATACGTACAGTAAACAAAGCAACAATGCTAGAAATTAAATATTTTGAATCTCTTAGAAACTTTATTCTCCTTTCAACTCATATCAAAATTTGCAAATTTTGTAAGAAGGAAATAAACAATGGGCGTATTCCAACGTATGCATCACCTTCGCAAATTCGTCACAATATTCTACTACCATCTGTGGCTGCATTGACATCATTGGAAGAACGTTTGGTGTCACCTAAAACAACATTTGTGTAGGTTAGACAACTTGGCTAAAAAAGAGCACAACTAGGCCTCACTGGAACAATAATCAATGTGCCAACTAATTTAGACAAGATTCAATTGGCATTGCCTAGAAACTTGGACAACACAACAACAATTGTTGTTGTGCTAAAAAGGAAAATATAGTACAAAAATGCATTCCTTTTTGGAACTATCTGCACAAATGCTGTGATGACAGCACTTAAAGACATTTGCAAAACCAACCTGTACAAAGACGAAGGTTTTGTTGTCAACCATGATTGGGAAAAACTATTTAACAAAACAATACAACAAGAGGAAAACAACTTGTCTCCTCTTGAAGAAACTAAAACAAATGACAATGACAATGACATAGAGATGGTAACTATAACATTGGTACATGGATAGGGAGAAATAGATCTTGTTGATGAATTGAGCAATAAAATAGTAGAAATAGAACCATCAGAACACTTTAGTCCACTGGGCATCTTTCAAGATAAGTATTCAGAAGAATTGAATTTCCCTACACTTTTTTTTGGATTTAATAGACCAGAAGACATTCTCAAACGCTTCTCATATCAACATGTAGCAAAATGGGAGTTACAACACAAAAGAAAATATTTCGAGAGACATGGAACAAATATATTCTTTAAAGTAGTCAAAGTGATTATAAAAGAATTATCTAATATTGCTTAGATATCAATATGCATTGGCGAACTGAAGGGAAAAAAAATAATAGCCAAAGAAGTAAAATTAAAAGCCAGTCTCGAGAAATTTCTTAAGACTCCAATAGCATAACGTTCCTTGAAAGTGATAAGAACATCCCCTGACTATTATGAGAATATGAAAAAAGATCTGTTTGCTATGATTTGACAAGTTGAGACGCCAACATTGTTTGTAACATTTACAATTGCAGAGCATCTTTGGAGTCCTTTATGCATAGCACTGGAACAACTTACAGAATACAACAAAGAAAATGCACTTGACATTTTCGAAACACAAACAATTGATTCATTAATCAGAAGACACCCAGTCATTTGTAGTCATTAATATAGACATAAAATAGCAGCGTTAAAGTCTTTACTATTAAAGAATGATCAAATATTCGGGAAGATTGTAGACTTTTTCTTCACAACAGTGTTCCAACAAAGAGGAAATGAACATGAACATGACCTTTTGTGGATTAAAGATGCACCAATCTATGTAAAAAATACTGACTATGAAATTACTTCTTTCATTGGTTCCTACTTGTCAATAGGCTCATCTTTCCTAGATGAGAATATTTTAAAAATTCAAACACACCAACACACAAAAAATTGTAGAAAAAATCAACACTCCAAATGTAGATTCAACTTCCCACTACCCCTATTGATAAAACTGTAATATTGCACCCATTAGAACATAGTGATAATCTGTTGCAGCAAAAATACAAAGAAAGTTTCACAGTTTTGGAAAATCGAGAATACAAAAAAAACACTACCTTTGAGGATTTATTAATGGACTTTCAATTAACAAGAGACAATTACATTTTGTTGATTCGTTCTTTGCTTGATTGCTCTACATTGATACAAAAATGAGACCCTTCTGACATATGGATAAATCCATTTGCAAAGTCGATACCAAAACTATGGCAAGTGAACACCGATGCACAATTTGTGTTGGATGCCTATGCAGCAGCAACATATGTTAGTTCTTACATAACAAAATTTGATCACAATTTGACAAGTGCCTTCAAGAAAATCAAAGACCAGTGCCTTGGTGATAATGATGGGAAAATTCAAACCATACGCAAACTTGGAAATGCACTTTTGAATATGCAACAAATGTCCATTAGACAAGTAGTCCATGTTGTTCTATCATTGCCTCTTAATTCATCATCAAGAAAAACAATTTTCATAAACACGGCACCAGATGATAGAAAAATAGCTGTGTTGAAAAGGCCTCTGCTTTTGGAACAAGAGCCTGATGATTCTAAAGACATTGTCTCTGCTTCTATTTTAGACAAATACATCGCGTAGCCTACAGAGATCAAAAATATTTCATTGGCATAATTTGCATCTTCTTATTTCTCTATGCATAGAACAACAACCAAAATAAATAGGCCATGTATCATACCCTACATACATTACAACAAAGAAGAATATCCCGAGAATTTTTTTAGAGAAAAAATGATCCTGTAGGTTCCACACAGGGATAAGTGTGTCTTTCAAAAAACAAATTCAAAACATGGTCTGAAGCATTTATGGTGTGCAAAGAACAAATAGATGCTATTGAACAAAAGTTTGTAGCAACACCATAAAAAAAATGGGGTTGCATTGATGCCGCATCTGAACTCGTTGCCAAAAAAAGTTTACAAAACTGTTGTCCTGATTTATCAAAAAACAAAACCACTACCATTCCTTCGTTTGAACAATTTGACATTTGTAACGACCTCTTACACATAAAAAACAAACAACCAAAAGATCAAACTAAGCCAAAATTGTCTAAAAAGATGTTTTTTCTCTCCATAGATGAATATCATGCTCTGAGAAAAACATTGAACAATGAACAAAAAACAATTACAAAAGAGATTATCACAAGAAAAAGAAATGACCCCTTCAGTCCAATCTACTTGTTCTTGACTGGTGGAGTGGGAACATGAAAAATAGATACTGCAAAAGCAATCTACCATGGTTTGCTTCATTATTATGATAAAAAAATTGAAAGTTATCCTCTGAAAATAAAAGGATTGATTCTTGCATTTATTGGAAAAGTTGCATACAGTGTTGGTGGTGTTACAGTTCATTCTGCTTTGAGATTGCCATTTGGCTCTACAAAATTGTTGCCTCTCAATTCCAATACACTTGACCTATTGACAAAATAATATGCACAACTAAAAGTCGTGTTAATAGACGAAGTCCCTTTAATTGGATCTCGAATGATTTTTAACATAGACAAGAGACACAGACAAATTATGCTTGTCGCAACAAAACATTTTGGTGGTCTCGATATTATCTTTTGCGGCGATTTTGTCCAAGCGCAACCAGTTCTTGGATTTTTGAAAAGCCTAGAGTCCATCAACAAACATTTCCATATAAATTTTGGACTTATAATGTTAGATTCTATGAACTTAAAACAGTAGTCAGACAACAGGAAAAATAATTTATAGATGTTCTAAATAGAATGCGAACATGCTCACATACAATGGATGACATTGAATTTTTAAACCGACATTGTTATAGAACATTGCCAATGGACCCAACATTCCCTTCTCTATTCCACACTAAAAAAGATGTGCAACAACATAATTCAAACATGCTCTCAATTGTTAATCAAGAGCCATTTGCCTTCGTCACAGATGATAGCAAAATTGATCCACTAGACAAAACCAAAAACAAATTGAAGGCAATCGCATTTCCTTCTACAATAAATTTAAAACAAAACATGCTTGTTGAAATTGTAACACCTCGGTTTTGACCCCATTGCATTAATGTATGTGATGCAAATATTATATGGAATCATGACAAGGAGCTCAAGGCTAAGGCCCTATCATTGATTGATGTTGGTGAATAGGTGATCATGGTTGAGGCCTATAGTTTCTGTGCTAAGTCAAGCATGCTTGTAAACATCATGTAAATATGCAATATAATGAAAACCCATAGCCAGTTATGTCAATGCAACGACCTATGGACACCTGCACCAGAACTAGCCCATCTCCTAAAACATCCACACAGCCAACACAAGGAAGCATCCCCTTCTCCAATGTACAGTCCCTCAGGCTATGTCCTCCTTTCCAATGCTATTCAGGGGGTGCAAAGAATAAATCCAGCTCTATAGCTCTGTTTGTGAGGCTCCTGCACACACTATATTTGTCAAGCATGCTCAGACCCCATTTCCACTCCCAATTCAACTAATTCCAAAGCTAAAATATGCACCTACAACATAATATGATTTCTGGGTTGGAGGGAAAATAGCTTCAGCAACAAAATGAATTTCTAGAATGGGTAAAAATGGTCCTTTAGCAGAAATTCGATTTCCAGAGATGTTTTGGCCCTAATGTGGCCAAAAATGGGCTCAATAATACCCAAAATTGTGGGTCTCCTCTCCCACTCACTAGGCATTTCCACAAAAATTATTTACAGCTTGGGAACAATGGAGAAAAATGTAGCAAAACATGGGGAAGGAAACTCAGCCACTGATAATCACCAAGAACGATTTCTCAGCCTAAGCAAAGTGAGGTAACAACCAAAAACATGAATGGTTTCACACATAGGAAGTTCTAAATTCCTGAAAGAGATCACGTAAAAGAATAATGGTGAGTAAGACATGCCAACGTGAAAGCATGGTATAATGGCCTACGTTTTTGGGTTTTTTCTTGCCCAAGGATTCAAAATGCGTTTCCCAAAAACTGATGCCTTCTCCAATTCGAATTTGGGTTGTCATACCTTTCCCATCCCATGCAATAACCAACCCAACCAATTTCTTGCAGTAATAAATGATTGGGTGAATGAGACAAGAAAGGTAGTTGACAGTTTGATGGTTTCTCCCTCTAACATTTGGATTTTCCCCATTGTCCAAAAGGTTTGAATATTCCCCCACCCCATTATCCTTAGGAAATCATGCCCCCATCTCATTATTTGTTGCATTGACATAGATTTTTCTGGGTTTTTAATTAAATTGCATATTTACATGATGTCCAAAGTTATAATGTGTTGTCTAGCACAAAATACCATCAGCAACAATTTTTAATCGCCGAAACACAAAACGCTAAATCGATGGTGGGTATTTTTCCTGTATCTCCACACCATTATTAATTACAATATATTCATAATATACATTTAATGCAAACGGTGTCAAAACCCGGGTGTTACATTCCCCTCACCCTTCAATAGCACTGTCCTCAATGCTTTACAAAATTGAACAAAATGCTACACTTGCATCACCTCAATGTTCTGTAGAATTGAACAAAAATGGATGTGCCAATCACATGGAATCCACTAGCCCCCACGTATCCTCTTCACTACTGTAGTGATCCCATTGCACGTTTACCTTCCCTATGGCTCGGTTCCAGAGCATTGTGACCTTCCTATCGAGGATGCGCATTGGATCGATTTGGAACTCTCCCTCAGGTTCCACTTAAATCGCATCCCAATTTATCACATGGTTAGGATCATGTATATATTTCTTAATCAAAGAAACATGGAAAACATTATGAGCTATAGTGCTAGCAGGAAATGGGCGTCTATATTCAACTGACCCTATTCTTTCAAGCACTTCAAACGACCCACAATATCTAGGTGACAGCTTGGAAAATCTTCCAAGATTCAAGGAAATCTTCTTTTCCCTCACTCTGATGTAAACATGATTCCCAACACTAAACTATCTGTTCACCCTATGCTTATCTACATAGATTTTCTGTCTGTCTCGAGCCGCCTTCAGATTCTACCTGATCTTTACAATCTCTTACTCCATCTCCTTGAGTAGTTCTAGACCAAGCACAACCCTGTTCACTGGATTATCCCAAGTCATTGGTGTCCTACACCTTCTTCCATACAAAGATTCATACAGACTCATCCCCAAGGATGCTTATTGTCCATTGTTATAAGCAAAATCTACCAAGTGTATTTAATCTACCCAGTTGGTTGGTTTATCCATCACATACATGCGAAGCATGTCTTCAAGCACCTAGTTAACTCTGTGTGTGTGACCATCAGTCTAAGGATGGTAGGTAGTGCTAAAGTTCAACTTTGTACCCAAATATGCAAACAACCCCTTCCAAAAATTGGAAGTGAACTTGACATCTCTATTAGAGACTATTGCCTTAGGCAATCCATGCAATTTGAAAATCTCCTTCATGAATATCTTTACAATGCCATCAGTCTTATGCATAGAATTAACTGGTATAAAGTGTGATTCCTTTGTCAACTTGTCAACCACAACCATGATGGAATCATGTTGTCTCCAAGTCATTGGCAATCCTGTAATAAAAACCATGGAAATAACTTGTCATTTCCACTCTGGAACTGGCAAAGGCTGCAACAAACCTGCTGGGTGTTGATGCTCAAACTTCACCTAGTGACATTTCATGCACGTTGAAATATATTCAGCCATATCCTTTTTCATTCCTAGCCAAAAATACTGCTTTCTAGCTGTAGCAATCGTATTTTAATATCCTGGATGACCAGGATGTGGAACTTGATTGATCTCATCCATAACCATTCTCCTCAAATCTTCTATATTTGGAATAAATACTCTGTTCTTATAGGTGAGAATCCCATATTCTTCCAATTTATATCCCTCATACCTTTTCTCAATACTTTGTTGCTGCAACTTGTCTTTTACCTACTCATACAATTCATCTCTAGAAGTATGATTAACAATCTATTGTCTCAAATCTGACTGGAAAATACTAAGAGATGCCACATGCATTTTCTGCACCTTCCTACTGAGTGCATCAACTACCTTATTCTCTTTTCCTTTTATGTGCTTTATTTCAAAATCAAAATCACATAAAAAATCCAGCCATCTATCTTGCCTAGCATTTAAAGTAGGTTGATCAAACAAATATTTCAGACCATAATGGTCTGTCCTTAGCTCAAATCTTCTTCCCATCAAGTAATGCCTCCATATATTGAGAGCATGTACTATGGATGCAAGTTCTAGGTCATGAGTAGCATAGTTCTTCTCATGCTCCTTCATCTTTCTTGACTCATAACATATCACGTGGTTTTCTTGTATAAGGACTCCCCCTAGTCCTTGTCCGCATGCATCAGTACACACCACAAAATATTTTTCTGGGTTTGCAACTTTCAAGACTGATGCACTTGTGAGAAGATTCTTCAACCACATGAAACTTTCTTCACACTTCGATGTCCATTCAAAATTTATACCCTTCCTTTGCAAGGAAGTGATGGCATGTGCAACCTTGGAGAATCCTTCAATGAATCTCCTATAATATCCCGCAAGTCCCATAAAATATCTTAAATCTTTCACATTCCTCGGAGTATGCCAATTCATAATGGCTTCAATCTTCTTAGGGTCTATTGATATTCCCTCTTCTGAGATAATGTGACCCAAATACTGAATTCTATCTCTATAGAAGTCACACTTGCTAAAATTTTCATATAGCTTATGCTCCCTCAGCAATTGCAATTTCAATCTCAAATGCTTTGCATGCTCTTCCTCATTGTTAGAATAAATAAGAATGTCATCAAGGAAAACAAGAACAAATTTGTCCAAATACCTGTTGAAGACACTATTCATAAGGAACATAAATGTAGCTGGTGCGTTTGTGAGACCAAATGGTACCACTACAAACTCATAATGCCCATACTTTGTTCTGAAGGTTGTATTATGAATGTCTTCATCCTTGATTCTCACCTGATGGTAACCCAACCTTAAGTCAATCTTGTAAAATATCTTTGCTCCTCTCATTTGATGAAAGAGGTCATCAATCCTAGGAAAAGGGTATTTATTCTTCATCGTGACTTTGTTCAATTGTCTGGAATCAATACACAACTTGAGTGTACCATCTTTCTTTTTCACAAACATAACTGGTGCTCCCTAAGGAGACACACTCGGCTTGATATACTTCTTCTCCAACAACTCTTGCAGTTGCATCTTCAACTCTAGCATTTCTGGTGCACTCATCTTGTAGGGTGTCTTGGACACTCGTGTTGCTCCTGGAACAATTTCAATTGTGAAATCAATGTCCTTTTTCAAACGAAGCCATGGAATTTCATTAGAAAACACATCCATGAATTCTTGCAACACATGAAAATCCTCCAACCTAAGAGCTTCACTCTCTGTTTCCTCCAAAATATGGGTTGCATATAACTGACACCCTTTCCTACATAATTTATTCAACTGCATAGCTTAAATCTGCCTCATAGAAATCACCTTTGGAATGCCTCTTACAACTCTCGGGTTTCCTTTTTCATCCATGCATTCAAAAGTCTTATTATAACAATCAAGCTTTACCTTGTGAGCTTCTAACCAATCGATTCCAATGAGAACATCATAGGAAACAAGCGGTAGAACATTCAGATCTACACAAGTGACCAATTCATTCATAACCAATGGACATTTCTCTACCACTTCACTAACCTTTCTCTTAGTTCCAATGGCTAGTTGAACTAACCAAGATTTTCTATGCTTTACTTTATTGAAAGCACAAATATCCACTACTCTAGGAGTGATGTAACTATGAGTAGAACCAGGATCAATCAAAATAGAAACATATTTCTCAACAATCTTACCTGCAACTTCAACCACAGTTGACTAGTGATCTTGCAGGCGGTCCTCCAGTGCTGCATAGATCCTAGGGACGGATCTTGCTACTTGACCCATTGTTTCTGCCTCTTGAATGCTGTAAGCTGGCCTTGCATTCTCATTCTCAAATTGACAATTATTTCGCATGATGGTTCCTCCACATTTCCAACATTGGAGTGGTCCTCTATTCTACTGTGGATCTTTATGCTTTGCTCCCATCACTTTGGCTGGTTGCTTCTCAGGTTGTGACAGTTGCTTCGGCTGATTCCTGAGGTTATAAGGTTTGAAACCTTTCTTCCTTTGGTCAAACTTCTCATTCGTTTTGTCCTTCCATGTCTTATGGTAATCAGGTTTTCCATTTCTTTACTCATAGCAATACTTATCCTTCCTTATTGCTTCTTCTAGAGTTCTAGGTTCATAAAACTCAATTCTGTCTTTGTAAGATTGAGGAAATCCACTTAGAAAACGATGGATCTTCACATTTTCATGTTTGATGTACCTGACATACCTTAACAATTCCAAGAAATTATTTGCATACTCTTCCATGGTCTGCTGTCTCAATCTTAGCTCATGGAACACCTTAAGTTTTTCATCATAATACCTGCTAGAGAGGTATTTCTGCTTGAAATACTTCTTGAATTGTTTTAAATCTCATTTCACTAATTCTCTTTACTTGCTTGAATTTCTCCCACCAAATGGATGCCCTTCCATTCATATTAAATATGGAAACCGTTTCCTTCATGTTTCCCGAATAATCCTGACTTGGACATACTTCTTTATCCCAAGAAGCCAAGCTTCAACCTCTTGTCTAGTATTTACCTCACCATCAAACGTAGGAGGTTTAGCCTTCTTGAATTCATCTTGAGAGCGATCCCTATGGCGCCTCTTTCTCTTTCTCTTGTTAGAAGAAGAGCTTGAATACCCACTGGATTCTTCTAAGTCAGATGATCTACTAGAAGTCCTTCTTCTTCTTCTAGTACTACTTTCTGGTTTTACTGTACCATGTCCGGTTTCCATCTTTCTTTGCAAGTCAGTCAAACTTTAGAACATAGCAACATTCAACTAATGCTGCTCTTCTTGGGATTTAATCAGGCTTCTCATGGTAGCTACAATGTCCGGTGGAGTCTCTTGAAATCTCCTTCCATCAGACTTCATATCATCATTTCCAACTTAGACATTTTACCCCATGGCATCTCGTGCACATTCATAGGAATCCCGTGCATCATATCAGTCATGGGTTCTCATGGCTAAACCACAACTTACCTTACCAAAATGCACGGCTTGGGACACTACCATGGAAATTGGCTATGATTTTGCAAAATGTGTTAATACATACAACTATTTGCCACATAACATTCACATGAATCATACATTACTTAACTTTACTTGGAAAAAATCATACATTGATGATTTTTTCAAAACATAAAATTTTGTTTCCCAAAAGATGACTGTTTGAAGGGAATGACAGGGGTCAAGGGGGCTTACCCCCTTGTGGCTATTTGGTGCATAACCCTGCTTCCATTTTCCATTTTTATGATGCCTGAAATCCCACTGAGAAACCCTACTGAATTTCTCTGATTCGGGAAATTTTAAAAAAATTTCACCCGCTGCATTTGAAATTTTTTTCACTTCACCTGCTACAGCGGCTTGATCCTCATTTTTCATCCACTGTAGAAACTCCATCTTCATTTCTCACCCACCACTACATCGGCTCAATCTTCAAATTTCAACCACCGCGCATCAGCTCGACTGAGCCGATTTTATCGGCTCCTTCCCAAGTTCCCATCTACCGTGTCGGCACCAATTTCCTTTTCCACCAACCACCATTGCAGCTCAAACTCTAACTTCCTTTCGCCACACATCGGATTCAAGTAAAACTTACACCCACCATGTAGCAACTCGAATTTCATCTCCTGTCCATTGTCGTTGCGGCTCGGACTTCAACTTTCTTCCGTCACTGCGGCTCAATTCTTTTCTTTTGCCTGCCTTCGTTGTGGCTCAATTCTTTTCTTTCTCCTGCTGCCATTGCGGCTCGAATTTTATTTTCCATCCACCACCGTGGTGTCTTCTTCCTCCTTTCTCATCCGCTACCACAACTCTAACTTCTTCTTCATTCTGTTGTTACGTTGTCTCTCTTTTCTTTCTTTCGACCGACGTCATTGCGGCTCCAAGTTTGGCTTCCACCCGCTGTTGCGGAAGATTCTTCATATTCCAGCTGCTGCAATGTCTCGCTGGCTCTATCTTTGTTATTCGTTCGCTGTTGCGGAAATATTTTCCACTTCCTGCTACTATATTGACTCAGACCTAGGCTTTCACCCGTTGACTCCATACTTGGGAAATTTCTATAATTTCCTCCACGTTGGCGACAACTTTAACTTGCACCCGCCGTTGCGGATCTGCTTCAGTCAACTCAGTCGCTACTACGGCTCTACTTTGCGTGTATCATCCGCCACACAGAGAAGAGTTTTCACACTTAGTGATTTTCCAAAAATTCTCTCTGCCGGTCTATGCTCAACAGAGGTTATCCCACCTTTGTTAGCTTCTTTTCCTGGCCCATAAAGGCCCACTGCTGCAACTGAGATGCTCTGATACCAATCTGTCACATCCCCACCCTTCTACCTGCAAGAGGATGTGAATATAATGATAACAATCTGGAAAAACTAAGCCCCATGAACATAATATATAAAATGCATTGGAAATGAAATGTACACATATGCATAATTCATTTAAACATACAACGGAAGAAAGCACAATCATCCAATACATTCAGTATGTTCATCATCTTATTTAAGCAATAAATACAATTGCAAAGTGTTAGGATAATCAAACCCATAGTATTACCCACTTAGACATTAATTCATTTATTTTTGTCTTATTTGCCTAGTTCATGAGTCCCACCATGTTAAAGTTGCTAATTTCCTATCCATAGAGGTCAAACTTGCCATCTTTGACTCATGTAGCACTTGGGAAAGCCTTAGGAATCAAATTTGCTTTATTCCTGGCCTCCTGGGCGTGCTTCTGCTTTTTCTGCTTTGTTGACTGCTTTTTCAGTTTTAAAGCACATAAGGAAAGCAAGACTAGGTGAGGTGAACTTGTTTTATTCCCCTTTCATCCTCCACTCTTTCCTCCATGCAAAAGCATGTATGAGCTTCCATTTCACCACTCATTAGCTTGCCCATGCGCCCTTGCCAATTCGTGAGCCTCATGAAAGATTTGGGATCAGCTTTTTACACCTATGGGGGATTTGCCTATGTTGGGTAAGCCTGCTTTATGCTAGATTTGGATGCTTCCTCATGCATTCGATTTCTTCATGTATTCTATTTATTCAGAAGCCTGTGATATTACAGGGTTGGCTATTGTACACTGAGTTAATATAATTTTGTGTTACAGCTCCATTTTCAGTCTCCATTGTTGACAATTTTGCATGATCAATTGTAATTTGTTGTGAGTGAAATTAATCTATTGCTGGTCACAATTTCTACATGGCATCAGAGCAGGTTGTAGGTTGTTACTCTCCTTCAAAAATTGTTTTGCAGGTTCGACATCAAGACTGGGAGCCTTCTACTGACAGCCGGGACAAATTTTCTAAAGCTATGGATTCACAGAAAACTATCTTGACTCCCTTCAACTATTTTGAATGGAAAGCAGAGATGGAGATCTTGTTGAGAGCGAAAGGACTCTATAGGGTGACTATGGCTACAAAAGCAGATCCCAATGCTGCTGCAGAGAAGATCAAATGGCACAATCGGAGAGATGAGGCCTATGGCCTCCTATGTCTCAGTATTTCTCGAGACCTCCTTTTCCATCTCGATGGATTAACTTCACCGGATAAAGTATGGGAGAAACTTTCTGAACTCTTCGGAAAGACAGATGAGATGAGGGGACACTAGATCGAAAATGAGCTGATTTCCCTGAGTCCCAGTAATTTTGAATCACTGCAGCTATACTTCTCCAAGTTCAAAGCACTAGTTTTGCAGTTGAAACAGTGTGGTATTGAAAAGAAAGATGATCAGCTCGTATTGGCCATCCTCTTGAAGCTAGGACCTGACTACTCAGTCTTTGTTTCGACCTTCTATGCCACAACACTCACAACTCGAACCTGGAAGATGCCCAGCCTTGCATATTTCATGGAATCTCTCACACAAGAACAAGACAAGCTGGTGATGATGGGCACCATCAAACCTTCCAAAGACCAAGCTCTGGTTGCTGGAGATCAGAGGATGGATTCTAAAAGCAAAAAGAAAGCTAAAAAGCCACCTGAGAAAGGAAGAGACAAGAAGCAGTCTCTAGAGGATCAACAAGGTCCCAAGAAAAATACCCAGAAGAAGAAAAACAAAGGAGATATGAACAAGTGCTCATACTGTTCGAAGGGCAATCACACTAAAAGCACTTGTATGAAAAAGCAGATAGATATGTTAACTCAACTGTTGGAGAAGAATGGCATCTCCCTTCCAGAAAGCTCAAAGAAGAGAGAAGGAGGATCAACTTCTGATGACAGAGAGAGAGTTCATGCTCTAGTTGCTAGCACATCAAGCTCACCCAGTTTTATCATAGATTCTGGAGCTTCAAGACCCATGGTTTTGACTAAGGAGGCCTTCTCCTCACTGGATATGTCGAAAGGACCATCTATTGTACTGGGACATGACTCTCTCACTGAAAGCAAAGGCAAAGGAAGGATAGAACTTGATCATGGTAACTTCAACAATGTGTTGTATGTCCCTAGTCTCGCCTCCAACCTTCTATCAGTGTACCAGATGATCCACACTGGGTCTCCTAAGAAAGTCATATTCTCACCAGATGAAGTTGAGATCACAGAAATCTCAAGTGGAAGAATCATTGCAAAAGGAGTAGCGAATCATGCCCAAAAGGTATACATGTTTTCACACTTCCTGCCTTACTCAAACCCCTCTGCTCTTCTTATCCATGCTAATGAAGCTAGCAAGATATGGCATGAAAGATTTGGCCATTTAAATTACAAGTATTTGTCTGATCTTAGTGAGAAATATATGGTCATAGGGTTGCCCAAGATAAAATTTTCCAAAGGAGTATGCCAAGGCTGTATCCTAGGAAAACACCCAGAGCACAAATTTGAGAAATCCAGTCATGAGAGAACCTCTGCACCCCTCGAGCTGATTCACAGTGATGTTACTGGCCCATTCCTTCATATGTCCATGAGTCAGGCCAAATATGCATTGACCTTTATTGATGATTTTTCCAGCTATTGTTGGGTTCACTTCATGAAACACAAGTCAGAAGTTTTTGGCCTATTCAAAGTCTTCAAGGCTTTGGTTGAAAACCAGTGTGGAAGAAAACTCAAGGTACTTAGGTCTGAAAATGGTGGTGAGTATGTCAAGACTGAGTTTATTAACTATTGTGCAGATGCAGGTATTCAGATGCAGCATTCAATCCCCTACACACCACAGCAAAATGGTGTTGCTGAGAGGAAGAACAGATCACTGAAGGAGATGGCAACATGCATGATGGAGGCCAAAACTTTGCCACCAAAGTACTGGGTTGAAGCTATCAACTATGCAGCCTATATTCAGAATAGGGTGCCTCACAAACAGTTGGATGGCATGACTCCTTTCGAAGCATGGAGTGGGCACAAGCCAGATGTGACCCATTTCAGGATTTTTGGCTCAAAGGCATGGGCTAGAATCCCGACAGAGAAGAGGAAGGATTTGCAGCCCCAAAGCCAAGAGTGTCTTTTTGTGGGATACTCTGAAGATTCAAAAGGGTATAAGTTGATAAACTTGAGCACAAACAAGGCCTTTATTGAAAGGTGTGTTCAGTTTGAAGAAGAACCCCTTGCAGAAGTGGAGATTGGTGAAGCCTCTTCACCACCTGAACCTCAAGAAGTAAGTGAAAAGTTTGTTGAACATGCTGATTCTGATTTTTCTGATGGAGATGAGTTTATTGCAGACCCAAACAGCCCCACAAGGCCTAAATGGGCAGCCAAGACACTACATGCAGCAGGACAGTTAGCCGGGGATCCCAATGACCCAAGGAGGACTAGATCTCAATTTGAGAGTGGTCTGTGCATGAAGGATCCTGAGTTTGATGAAAAATTCTATTTGATGGTGGAGTCTAATCCTCAAACATATGAAGAAGAAGCAGGAGATCCAAGATGGCAAGCTGCCATGAATGAGGAGTTCAACTCGCTACAGAAGAGCAACACATGGGAGCTAGTGGATCTTCCTCCAAGGAGAAAACTAGTACAGTGTAAGTGGGTCTATAAGACCAAATTTGCTGCTGATGGTTCACCACTGAAGTACAAGGATAGCTTGGTAGCTAAAGGCTACTCATAGGTTCATGGCATTGATTACAATGAGACTTTTGCCCCAGTGGCAAAGATGGATTCAA
>LPNX010916311.1:183367-266270 GCA_001517045.1 Pseudotsuga menziesii | reverse complement strand
TGTACACTGAGTTAATATAATTTTGTGTTACAGCTCCATTTTCAGTCTCCATTGTTGACAATTTTGCATGATCAATTGTAATTTTTTGTGAGTGAAATTAAGCTATTGCTGGTCAGAATTTCTACACAAAGATAGAATGAGCAAGATATAATTATATTTAACAGAAGCTTGTCCCGCAACCAGCTACGTCACTGCAATGTTCCACCCAACTATAGGCTAGTGTGCTCATCAATCACTTAGCAACACTGCCACCCTCGAGCTGGGTATGATTCCACAAGGAATAAGGGGAAACTAGTAGGATCACACATAACCAAGGATACACAACTCAACCAAGCCAAAACAAATGGGTTTATCAGGCTATTGAGAGTGGGAAAGGCTTACCGCTAAGCTAGTGAGCTCAATCCCAAAGCTATGGAAACATGCACCAGAACTAGCCTGGCTTCTAAAACATCCACACACACCCAACACAAGGAAGCATACCCTTCTCCGCTGTACAGTCCCTCGGTCTATGTCCTCCCTTCCAGTGCTATTCAGGGGGTGTAGAGAAGAAATCCAACCCTCTAGCTCTGTCTATGAGGCTCCTACACACACTAGGTTTGTTAAGAAGGCTCAAACCCCATTTCCACTCCCAATTCAACTCGGGCCAAATCCAAAATATGCACCTACAACACAATACGATTTCTGGTTTGGAGGAAAAACAGTTTCGGCAACAAAATGAATTTCCAAAATGGGTAAATATGGCCCTTTAGAATCAATTCGATTTCCAGAGACGTTTTGGCCCTAATGTGGCCAAAATGGGCTTAATATAGCCAAAATCGTGGGTCTCCTCTCCCACTCAATGGGAATTTCTAGAAAAACAATTTCTAGCTTGGGAACAATGGACAAAAATGCAACAAAACGTGGGGAAGGAAACTTAGCCACTGATAATCACCATGAACGATTTCTCAGCCTGAGAAAAGTGATGTAACAACCAAAAACATGAATGGTTTCACACATAGGAAGTTCTGAATTGCTGAGAGAGTGCACGTAAAGGAAGAATGGTGAGTAAAACATGCCAACGTGAAGCATGGTAGAATGGCCTACGTTTTTGGGTTTTTTCTTACCCAAGGAGTCAAAACACATTTCTGAAAAACTGATGGCTTCTCCAATTTGAATTTGGGTTGTCATACCTTTCCCATCTCATGGAATAACCAACCCAACCAATTTCTAGCAGTAATAAATGGTTGGGTGAATGAGACAAGAAAGGTAGTTAACAGTTTGATGGGTTCTTCCTCTGACATTTGGCTTTTCCCTGTTGTCCCAAAGGTTTGAATATTCGCCCCCATTATTCTTAGGACATCATGCCCCCATATAATTATTTGTTGCATTGACATAGCTGGTTGTGGATTTTTAATTAAATTACATATTGACATGATTTCCAAATTTATAATGTGTCGGCTAGCACAAAAAACAATCGGCAATGATTTTTAATCTCCGAAACACAAAACGATAAATCGATGGTGGGGCTTTTGCCTATATCTAAACACCATGATTAATTACAATATATTCATCATATACATTTAATGCAAATGAGGTCAAAACCGATGCGTTACACTATGATGGAAGACTCGTTGTTGAGCATGTCATTGACTGGATCAATGAGCTGGATAAGTACTTTGAGTAAGATGAGGTTGAAGAAGACAAGAGAGTCAGATTGGATGTGACAAGGTTGAAAGGGCATGCATCCTTATGGTGGGATAGTGTGCAAGCAGAAAGAAGAACGAAGAATAATCCATTGATAAAGAGCTGGGATAGGATGGTAGCAAAGATGAGGGCTAAGTTCTTGCCCAAATATTA
Organism: Pseudotsuga menziesii; assembly: GCA_001517045.1. Lineage (NCBI taxonomy): Eukaryota > Viridiplantae > Streptophyta > Pinopsida > Pinales > Pinaceae > Pseudotsuga > Pseudotsuga menziesii. The sequence continues at coordinate 264,434 of LPNX010916311.1, read as the reverse complement.
CTAGTTAATTATGTATAGAAATGTACAAAACCTTAGGAAAATATTGTTAATAGCGAGAGAGTACATTGAAGAGTTCTACAAAGTAAACCTAAGGGCCGGATATGTGGACGAGTTAGCAGAGAAGGATGCTAGTTATGTTAATGGTCTAAGGATGGATATCCAAGAAGAGATCAGCAGGATATCACCTAGAACAATGGAGGAGGCATATCAATGTGCCTTAAGGGAAGAAGATACTATAGCGAGGAATAAGAGCTTCAATAGAGTTCGAGGTTCAACCAGAGGAAGATGACAAGCAGTTGGAAGAGGAATATTTGGAGTCCATAGAGGAGAGTCCAGTAACTCTAACCAGCAAGAGAAGCATGGTAGAGGAGGTGAATCTAGCAGAAGAGGACCTTACAAAAGAGGTATAGGTAGAGAAAGAGGCAGAGGAACTGTCTATAGGTGCTAAAAATGCAACTAGTTGGGGTATAAATCATTTGAATGTCCATGGAAGCAAGAATTAGGATAGAGAGGAGCCTATGTATCTCAGAGTGAGAAGCAACAAGAACAGTTGACAGTGGCTGAAGTTTTTCTAGAGACAGGAGAGTATTTGATGATGAATAAAGTCTTGTTGAAACCTAAGAAGGAGCAAGAAAATCATTCTCAAAGAAAATATTTATTCAGTACCATTTGTAAAGTCCAAGGGAAGTGTTCTAAGATGGTGATTTACAGTGGGAGCACTGACAATATTGTTTCAATAGAGATGGTGGAGGAGCTAAGTTGGAAGAGGACCAAGCATCCTATTCCATACAAAGTATCTTGGTTACATAAAGGAAATCAAATATTGGTAAATGATCAGGGTGAATTTGATTTCCAAATAGGTCCATATAAGGACAATATTATGTGTGATGTTATTCCCATGGATGTTTGTCATATACTATTAGGAAGACTGTGGGAATTTGATAAAAAAGTGACTCATTATGGTAGGAGTAACTTCCATAGTTTTGAGCATGAATGGGATAAGACATGTACTTCACCCTTTGGAAGAAGGTGGTACAACAAGACATTCAACAACCAAAATTCCGATGTTGGCAGGCAAAGAATATTTTCAGTAGATTAAGGAGGAAGAGTTAACCTATGATGTAGTATGCAAACCAAGAGTGGTGACAATGAAGACTAACATGACATATCTTCCTGAGGATATTCTGAGTGACTTTAGTGACATCGTTGTGGATGATTTACCCAATGAGTTACCACCAAGAAGGGATTTAAGCCATCAAATTGATTTTATTCCAGAAGCTAGTTTACCAAACAAGGCAACATATAGACTGACACCTCAAGAGAATGAAGAAGTGATAAAACAGGTCCAATAATTGTTGGACAAGGGATTGGTATAGAAGAGTTTGAGTCCATGTACAGTACCAGTAGTACTGACACCAAAGAAAGATGGCGAGTGGAGGATGTGTACTGACTCTAGATCCATTAACAAGATTACTATCATATATAGGTTTCCATTACTAAGGATGGATGACATGATGGATTTCCTTAGTGGGGAAACATGATTTTCAAAACTGGATTTGAAGAGTGGATATTACCATATCAGAATCAGAGAAGGAGATGAGTGGAAGACAGCCTTTAATACAAATGAGTGGTTGGTCATTCCATTTGGATTGTCCAATGCACCAAGAACTTTTATGAGATTGATGAATGAATAAGGACTATCTGGAGTATTTGGTCAAATGGAAGTAGCGAACAACTGAGGATTCTACTTGGATGAGTGTCGCAGAGTTGGAAGCCAAGGGTTTCACTATAGCCAATCTAATGAACATAGGCTCATAATTTTCACCCTTGCAATTTTGATGCAGGATCATTGTGGCATGCCAGCAATGTGATTAGTTGGTCACATGCTGTGGCATAATTTTGATTTGATCATTTTGCTGAGTCAAAATATGTTAGAGGTGGTAGGAGTGCTTGTGTATCATGACTCTCTACATGGAGATTAAACCAAAAGTCTATTTTATTTCAGCCAAGGACGTTTTCATCATGCATCGTAGTTGTTTGTTTTTTTAGTTGCAGGACCACTCAGTAGAGGAGGTCATAGTTTAGCTTAAATAGAGAGTTTAGAGAAGGGTTGGGGTTCTTCTCTTCAGCATTAGAATTCCGAATTTGCAGAGAGACGAACATACCTATGTCTGGTTCCACTTTTAAATATTTTTCATAGACTGAAGAAGGGATCCGAGTTGTGTGTTTGCTTAATAAAAGGATTAGCTATGCATTTTCAGTGTTATTAGCCTAGATGCATCTACTGATTTGAACTGTGTGTTTGTGAAGAGTCGACTTTGGAAATTTTCTGATCATCTATACATTTATGTGAAATTGTTGATTCACGCATTAAATTGGTGCTTGAAGAATTGAAATCGGACGTAAATGCATGCATAGAAGTGTTAGGCTAAAGAATCCTAAAGAGCGAAGGCTGGATTGATCGATCCTTTGATTAATCAATGCATAGAGAGGGTTTTATGCCTTAATTAGTTTTTTACAGAAAATGAATGGTGGGGATTGAGTCCACAGATGAAGATCTGATGACAGAAAAAATTGCAGAAGGGAAGTTGTGGGGAGGAAACTTTAGAAGTTAGTTGACCATCCCGAAACTTGCTTGCCGGAATGAAGTTTTAGAGTCAAATTTTGGGGTAGGAAACTTTGGAAAGTTAGTTGGCCATCCCACAACCCGCATCCTGAAACCCGTTTTCAGGCAGGAATATGCAGAACCAAGGTTATGGGGAGCAACTTTCGAAATGTTTGTTGGGAAACCCGCATCTTGCAACCTGACCGCATAAGATTTGTTGTGGAGGAAAATTTGTGGGAAGGAAAATTTAGCGCTTAATTTGGCCGAGGGCCAAATTTGGTGGTCCTGCTAAGTGTAGGAACCACTAGATCCTAGAGGTGCTGGTAGGGTTGGTTGTGGTTGATCCCTACCTACACCAATCCCTAATTGACCATTTGGTGGAATGGCATGCTTGGCGCTATAACCACAAGTATTGCATTAAAATCCCAAAGTATCGTCTACCAATTTCCTTGTCCAGAGGATGTCTTCTTTAAATGTTAAGAAGGATCGAGGTCAGATTTTCCTTGCTTCATTAATCAAATAAAGAAATATATCTATCCCTATATAGCCATGGAATTAGTGAATTGAATTTTGATCAATTCATTTTCAATATGTTGTTTTACTTGATTCGCAGATGTATAAATTATGGCTAGAGAGCTTTACCGGTTTTCTTGTCCAGTTTCGCAAGCATTCCATGCTTTTTATATGTCTCAATTCAATAGATACATTTTTGGGCAATGATGATGTAGTATTTTAATATAGTTTTTATAAGGACCTTTTGAAGTGTATTGGCCATGAAAGGATACTCTTTTCTTTACACACTTTGGTCTCCTTCTTTGATTCTATACAGCTCTCTCATTTCTACCATCTTAGACTCTTCACATTTTAGATCATTCAAACATTTAGCATCCTATCCTTTTAAGTTTTAGTCATCAGTGTGATCACCTCTATTAAAATAGTTAAAAAGGCCCGAATCCACCACCTCACGAGTAATATTCAAAACTACTAGATAGTTTATGGAGACTATAGGAATGGTGATATTTCTTGATTCCTTGTCATTGCATGTTGTCTTCTCTACTAATAATAGGATACACAACTTTATCACTCCTTGATCATTCAAGTGTTTTAAATTATGTTTGCTTAGATTAGGATAAGCAGTCAAAATTGACCCATGTGTTTCTACCTTTCTTGAAAACTAATCTTAAATATTTCTTGTGAATGGTTTTCTATCCACAAGTTTTTTGGAACAACATTTCAAACCTCTTTGTGTTTATCCTTTAAACCAATCTCTTGGTGAAATTCCCAATATACTGACACATCTTTCAATACTACAAAATAAATTTTCTGTAAGAAAATTGAATACGGGAAAGTTATCAATGTATGGAGTAATGGATTCATTGATGGTGTACTCGCTAAGCTTGCATGGCTTAAACGTGCCCATATTGTATCTTTCGTATCCACCAGCTTTATTTGACTGATGGGGAAATTACTTCCTAGTTACATTTATCCCTACAAATACTTTGCCTGCTTCATTTGTGAGTCATTACCAAAAAATTATGCCTCGGTGAGAACTTTGAGTTGGGTTGTAATACTCCAGTGAAAGCTACACCAACTGTTCACCTTAAAATCATAAAGCTTTTCCCGTGGTAGGGAATCCACCACGTCGGTTTTTCCCCTTTTTAGTGTCTCTCTAATTAATAACAAGATTCTTAGGGAGGATCCGTTACAATTTTCACTAATAACTACAGAAGACATCTATTCACTAATAACTACACGACTTCATTCCCTTTTTAGTTGTGATGTTATCAACCCAAAGTATCAAAGTTGGGCTCAGAAGCTAAGTCTTTCTTACCATGCTCCAACCCGATTGTGTGTTTCCCCATTTCTTTCGGATACTACACATTCAAATTATATGCCAGAAATTCGCTGGGCCATATGCACTTGAAACAGAATGGAATCTATAAATAACCAGCATAGATCCAAATCTTAGGCTCTATCAAGCGCCGAGAGGGATCAAATATATGGAGGTGAAAACCTCTTTTTAAGTATTGCACTCATTTTTCTTATTAATATTTAATATTATTTATAGCCAACATATAATCATTTTTATTATTTTTTATTTTGTTACATGGTTTTAAAACCATGTGCAAGGCCCTCATAAACCATGGGTTGTTTAGGAGGCCTTGCACATGGTCTTAAAACCATTTGCAATGCCCTCCTAAACTATGTATAATAAAATCATGGGTTTTTTATGAGGCCTTGCACATCATTTTAAAACCATATGCAAGGCAAACATTTTTTTGCGGATAATTCAATTTTTTAGTTTTTATTATTTTGGTAGGTAGGAACATTACAACATCTCCCCCGTATTGTGTTTCTTTTCTCATCGACATTTTTTGGGGGGATAATTATTAGTTTTTATTATTTTGGTAGGTAGGAACATTACAACATTTCCCCCATATTGTGTTTCTTTTAAATTTTTTATTTTTTATTGTTTAGTTAGGTAGGAACATTACAACATCTCCGCCATATTAAGTTGTTTTTGTGGCCGACATTTACTTTGGTGGATAATTAAATTTTATAAATTTTATTATTTTGTTAGTAACAAACGTTACAACATCTCTCCCATACTCAACAATATTATTTTTGGGCGACATGATAGACATGATATGGACAAACGTTACAAGATCTCCCTTATCTACAAACGTTACAAGGTCTCCCTCATACTAGACTGTAAAGCACCTCTCGACGCAATAAACACATTGAAAATTATAAATAGCTTCATTATCTATTCAACAACTATAATTTATAAACAACCATACCCTCTTTAAACAACTATAATTTAAAGAGGGTATAGTTGCTATCAGGTGAGTGGAGACTTCCTAAACATCCAAGCCAAACAAAATACTCACAATTGCAAGATTATATATGCGATTAGTTCTACTTCATTTATGTGTCATTACAATGCTTTGATTACCATAAATCACAACAGATTAATCAAGGAAGCTTATTGGAAAATGAAACAAATGAAAAAAACATCTTGCACTGTTCTTGACCTGCGTTGAGAGAAAAATAAAATCCTAAGTTTTGTTGTGATGAAGGAAAATGATTTCTAGTAAGGAAAAAAAAAGCCCTTCAACAGCTATTAAAATCTCGTCGATTAATGGTGGCCATTAGATCCCAGAGATCAACGCTTCACATCCCAAATCTCTTGCAAATAACCGTGGAGGTACTAAAATAACAAGTGCATTTTCTCTTACTAATATGAAACTTCACCAAACACTTTCAGCTACTTAGCTAAATTGTTGATATTCCATGCATCCATCGCTCATGTCTAAACACCATATACTCAACGAGTATTATCACTGTATCAATGTCATCAAGTCACAGCGATTACAGTACCATCGTGCTAAACATTAAGTATTCAGAGTTCTTATATGCATGACCTACTCCATAAAAATCAAATACATACGACATGGACTTGCTACCTTAGCAGCTCCACTTGTTCATTAATGAAAAGACAAGTGGTTAAAGGTTTTGTTCAAAATAAAATATTTATAAAATTATAAAGTTATTCAATGTTTTGTAAGGGTTGTTATTAAATTAAAATCTAGTAAGAGGAGTTTCCATTGAAGAAACATGTGAACATTGTTCACTATTTTAATAAACTTTTATAAAGGGGTTATATTATGCAGGTTTAATATTTTTTTTCTTTGCATTTGTTTTACTAACTACTACATTTGGGATCAAAATTCAATGTTTCAACCAATATTTGATGAAAAATCCAACTTTTAATGCCGAATTTATGTAAAACAAGCATAAAATTTAAGGAAATCCATTATATGTAGACACAAATTGCTTAACTGACATTTGAATAGAAATGTCACCCAACATATGTTAAGGAATATCCAATAAACAATGTTAACGTTGTGCATCCATTAAAGATTCAATTTTTTTTATGTTAAAACTATTTAGTTTTTGTTCCTTTTTTGCGACATTGAAAAACCAATGAGAGAAAAGAAAACAATACATTCTTTGATAAAAATACGGAGAAGGTGAAGTTTGGTTATAACTAAATTTTCCTTTGGTTTGAGATTATCATAAAAATTATAATTTATTTTTTATAAGAAAATTAATATTTAACATTTCTTTTTATCATGTACTCATAAATTATATTGGTTTTTTTGGCAAGTATGTTTATATTATTTGAACTATTTCCTAAATTTTTAGCATATTAGGAACATTTGTTAATGTTGTGCTTCAATACATTACCACAATTAGCATGTATATCTTTCAAAACACTACCCCATGAAGAGTTTGGCATAATCTAAACTAAAAATTTTAATGCATTTTTTACTTTTTTATTTGTTAACTTCCTTGAATTTATTCTAGATATACTAACGAATGATTTTTTTTTATTTTGTTGAAATAGAGAATAATGTCCGGTAATTCCAACTGGGGCACTAATGTATCCGATTAGAATGTTTATATAAAATTGTTTATCAATTTTGTATGCATTTCCAATGTGGATCTTTCTACTAATGAAAGTAATTCTTTTACATATGCTAACAATTGTGATGAAACATTTGATTAGAATCATCCCAATATTCATTGTATCGGTGATGGAGAATGTTATTTCCCTCCTATGTAATGCAAAAGTACAAAGAAAAGAAGGTTTATTAAGTCAACAACTAGGAAACGTTCTTAGAGCATGGACACTTGGATGGTGGAAAAGAATATCAGCCCTTGGTAAGATAGGAAAACCTCTTTTTTTTACATTTTTGAGTAGTTTTAATATTCTTTCGATACTAATTGTAATTCTTTTTTGTATTATTACAAATATAAGACAACCAATGCTTGGAATTCCACATGCTACAATTCATAGTAGAAATTGTGAGGGTAATGAAATTGAAGTGGATACTATTGAATAAAATGGCCATAATACTCTTAAGAATTAGGACATAAGTAGGTTGATCAATCCATGACAAATTTGTTTCCATGGATGAGAATGCACTTGTGGATGATATCATTGAAGATATACATGATGCACCTCTTACCAGTAAGGCACAAACAGATGAAATACAAGTTTTCTCTTTGCACTTTTGAAGTGGACCAACTTGAAGGTAATGAATGGTATTTCAAACACATGGATGATGTAGGTGTTAAAGTATGCAACATTTTTCTATATATAATTTTCATTGTTTGTGTTTTTTTTATTGTCATATATAGGCGCTTACTTTTTATTTTTTAGTATATCAAATTATTTTTCTTGTATAATGGTAGGTTCAATATTCTTCTATGACCATAAAATACTTTACCTCACACACACAAAGAAATATGTGTCTTGTAAAAGATATAGAAATGGAGTATAACATAATTGATGTATGTTGTAATCGTCATATTATATATTATAAAAAATCATGAATTAAAAAGTGAATTCCCTAAATTTGGAATTATTAAATATTGTATCGATCAAGTAGAAAATAAGGTTCCCTGCAATGTTCACCATGTCCCCATAATTGAAGTGTATACTATGGAAGAAAATGGTTGTAATGCTATTAAGAATTAGGACATAAGTAGGTTGATCAATCCATGACAAATTTGTTTCCATGGATGAGAATGCACTTGTGGATGAGATCATTGAAAATATCCATGATTTAACTCTTAACGATAAGGCACAAAAAGATGAAATACAAGTTTTATCTCTGCACTTTTGATGTTGACCAACTTGAAGGTAATGAATGGTATTTCAAACACATGAATGATGTAGGTATTAAAGTATGCACCATTTTTCTATGATGTAGGTGCTATAATTTTCATTGTTTGTGTTTTTTTGTGATTGTAATATATAGGCCCTGTAATATCCCAAACACTGATATTTTCTATTTCTATGCAATTTTACTGAAATAGTTGGGCAAGCAAACTGCATGCAAAATTTCCCTATTTTATAGCTGAAATTAGGGTTAGGGTTTGCAGGATAGAATGAACACTTACCACTGATAAGCCAGCTGAATGTGCTCCAGAGAGAATACGCATGCAAGATGAGCTAAGTTGGTGAAGAAATAACCTTGTTTCTGCTGCAATACCCTAGGATGGCTGAATCAAACAAGTGTGACATTTTTGCTGAAGGGATGGCCAATTTCAGTTAGAAATAAGTCAGAATGAAGGTATGCCAGTGTCGTAGAGGATGGTCAAAGCATGCAAGGGTTTTGACCTCCTAGATGCCTTAGCGAATTGATCTCCAAGTCTGCTGCTCACACCCCCACAACCCTGTAAATTGCTGCTAGTTGCCCCGAATGGACAATTTGATAGCTGATAATCACCCAATGCAGTAGAGTGATCCTATCAGTGAGGATGCAGGCCGCATGCAAAAGAAATATAGTGATCCAAAGTCTCCATTCACTTTATCTTTCTTTTATAACTTTCAGCTGCGAAAAACCTAACTTTTAACCTAATTAGGTCACTTTAACTTCTAATTTGCAATTGACTTGCATGCATGCGCATGGAAACTTAATTGGGTGCATGCATCATTAAATAATGCTTAGATGTCATGCATGCAACTTTTAGGGTTTGCATGTATATCACTTTTAGGGTTTGCATGCATCTCACTTTTAGGGTTTGCATGCATGTCACTTTTAGAATTTGCATGCATGTCACTTTTGGGAACATTACAGTCCTCCCTCACCAAAGATTGCTTGTCCTCAAGCAATTCCAATGCAAATCCACAATCAATCAAGTGAACCAAATGAATCCAGGGATGATCTCAGGGTCCCAAATTATCCTAGGAGATATGTAGCACCCTCTGCTCAAAACATTGCACTATATGGTACCACCATAGACCTCCTGAAAGCACCCTCTAGCAATCACTAAACTATCATTCATTGTAATCCTAGGGTCCCAAATCAATCTAAGATTTGCAGAGGTCAAAATGCATCCACCGCTACCCTACGTAGTATAGAAACAAGGAACATCTTGTAGACTACCAAGTAACCCCATTAGTAAACATTGTGTCCATCCCTCATACGGTCTTCCACTTGGATCACATTGCAAACTTGTGCATATTTCATCCCAAATATCTAAAGACTCTTGTGGGACTATACCCTTGGCTAGGAATGTCTTCCCAAGAATCGCCCACTCAATAGGACACCAACTCTTAATCTCTCTCCAATCCAACCCCCAAAAAGTACCTTGTCCATAAGCACCATCACAAGGAATAATCCTACCAAGTTGACATTCTACCCTTCTGATTTAAACTAGAATGCTCATATACTGCCAGTTAATTTCTTGATCCTGGTCAACCTGTAAAACCCATCCGCCATTATGCAAATGTGGACTCAAGCTACTGCAAGCCCTATCTATGTACTCCTTAAGAGGACTGCTTTGAAATGCAATAGTATGTTTCTCCTGCTACCCCATCAAGGAATCTACCTGTTGTTCAATACTAGAAATCCTGATCACTGACTCGGTACATACAACTCGAAGAACTGTAAGCTCAACATCTCGTTGTACTATGGTGTCTCAGAGTATCTTGGTCCTCTCTTTCATCACTAGAAATGCTTTCTTTAACACGTTCAATCTTCTTTCAGTGACTATCATCAGGAAGCTCTACTCATGCATGTATAAACTCTCCCTAACCTCCATGTGTGACTACTCATTGTCTCGACTGCTATGCTCATTGCCTTGTACCTCATTGCCTTGTACCTCATGTATTTTTCCTATCATAACTATCTAGACTCCTCTGTAGGTGATGAAGAGTGTATGAAATCCAACTCATCACATGGCTTGTCCACAATCTAACTAGAAAATGTGCTTGTGTCACTAGACTCACAGGATGGCTGTAATGCAATTTCCTCATTCACATCCTCATCACGTACTGTTAAATCCAAATGAATCTCACCAACAACCTATACTTTATGCTCATCTTTCTTCCCTCCCCCAACTATGTCTTTAAGGATATCCTCATCCAAATCCTTGGGCTGGTTCCTGAACTTGATGGTGTAATAATATTGAAAGGACAATGCTGCACATACCTCATCACCCAAGGCTAGATACTCCTGATATCGAGAAAAGTGTTGAAGTACTGCTAACCTCTGCCAATTTCTAGTCAAGATCCTTCTCATTGTCTTCATGTTCTCACAAGCTCGCAAAGAAAAACCTTTGTTCTGATATGCACTTCACCAACATCATAGACATGCATTTGCATGTACATGCATGCATCAACATGCACTTTTATTCAATTGCTATGTTCCCACATCTAGCAAGTATCATGCTCTGATACCACTGTAATATCCCAAATCTTGATATTTTCTATTTCTATGCAATTTTACTGAAATAGCCGGGCATGCAAACTGCCATGCAAAATTTCCCTATTTTATAGCCGAAATTAGGGTTAGGGTTTGCAAGATAGAATGAACACTTACCACTAATAAGCTGATTGAAAATGCTCCAGAGAGAATACGCATGGAAGATGAGCTGAGCTAATGAAGAAATGACCTGGTTTTCTTCTGCAATACCTTGGTTGGCTGAATCAAATAAGTGTGACGTTTTTACTGAAGGGATGGCCAGTTTCAGCTAGAAATAAGTCATAAGGAAGGTGTGCCCATGTCGGAGAGGGTGACCAGAGCATGCAAGAGTTTTGACCTCTCTAGATCCCCTAGCAAATTGATCTCCCAGTTTGCTGCTCACGCCGCCACAACCCTGTAAACTACTGCTAGTTGCCCCGAATGGACAATCTGTTAGCTGATAATCACCCAATGTAGTAGAGTGATCCTATCAGTCAGGATGCAGGCCGCATGCAGAAGAAATATAGTGATCCAGAGTCCTGGTGAATGACTAGGGTTTTCCCAGCTAAATGCCCCCTAGTTGTATGGATGAATCTGCAATAACCTTCAGACTTATACTGGAATACTGAATAATGATGAATGTAATAGATATGGTGACAAACCTAGATGGTTTATCTTGAAGGAGACTAGGGCAGATGTCTCACTTCCAAAATCCCGTTAGCTGAAGATGTCGTCTCCAACCCCAACTGCTATGTCCACACGCTATGCTGCTTCTCAAGAGCTCCAAAATAATCATAATCCAAAATTAAAGTCTCCATTCACTTTATCTTTCTTTTATAACTTTCAACTGCAAAAACCTTGACTTTTGACCTAATTAGGTCACTTTAACTTCTAATTTGCAGTTGACTTGCATGCATGCGCATGGAGACTTAATTGGGTGCATGCATCATTAAATAATGCTTAGATGTCATGCATGTCACTTTTAGGGTTTGCATGCATATCACTTTTAGGTTTTGCATGCATCTCACTTTTAGGGTTTGCATGCATGTCACTTTTAGGGTTTGCATGCATGTCACTTTTGGGAACATTACAGCCCCTTACTTTTCATTTCTTAGTATATCTAATTATTTTTTCTTGTATAATGGTAGGTGATATTTTTCTATGACCATAAAATACTTTACCTCACACATACAACGAAATATGTGTCTTTCTAAAAGATATAGAAATGGAGTATAAAAAAATTGATGTATGTCATAATGGTCATAATAAGAATGCACTTGTGGATGAGATCATTGAAAATATCCATGATGTACCTCTTAACGATAAGGCACAAAAAGATGAAATACAAGTTTTCTCTCTGCACTTTTGATGTTGACCAACTTGAAGGTAATGAATGGTATTTCAAACACATGCATGATGTAGGTGTTAAAGTATGCACCATTTTTCTATATATGATTTTCATTGTTTGTGTTTTTTTGTGATTGTAATAGAGATGCGCTTACTTTTCATTTTTAGTATATCAAATTAATTTTTATTGTATAATGGTAGGTGATATTCTTCAATAACCATAAAATAGTTTACCTCACACATACAAAGAAATATGTGCCTTTCTAAAAGATATAGAAATGGAGTATAACAAAATTGATGTATGTCATAATGGTCATATTATATATTATAGAAAACATGAATAAAAAAGTGAATTCCCTAAATTTGGAATTATTAAATATTGTATTTATTAAGTAGAAAATAAGGTTCCCCACAATGTTCACCATATCCCCATAATTTCAGCTTTCCAATGATTGTTCAAGTGAAAAAACATAACACGATTTATGGGTTATCATGCACAACACAGAGGCCAAGATTGTTCCATGCAAATTTTTGAAGACTATTATTCATTGAGAGACATTGAGGAAATATGACCGATTTTTGAAGTACTTCATAGTATTAAAGTTTCAATGGCGGTTAACTATGTCAATCCATTAGGAGAACTTAGAACTAGTTACTTTGTTTGGTCAGTTTTGTTATAAACACTAACATTCCTCCTTGGATTTCAATAAAGAGGGAGCATGTCATATTAGAATTAATTTTTCTGCATCCATTTTTTTTAATAGCATTAACAACATATAAGAACTTTTTTTTAACATTTTTTGATATACAAGGACTTAATTATGTATATTTTCAAATAAATAGGTAAGCACCACGTTAGAGACACTGATGTATATATGGATCCTCTTATAGATGAAATTTTAAAATTATGAGTTGATATCAGTATGTACCACATCTCTAAACAAATATGTTAAAAACAATTTCAATTCCATGGAATACTTACATGAACAATTCATGATCGATGGGGCTTACACATTTTTGTGGCATGTAAATTTGTAATGTAACTCTATATATAATTTATCAATCTAGTTTTTTTAATATTATTTGTACTCTATTAAAATTATTCTATAACTTGTAGGGATTTAAACAAAAAGGTAAATATACATTTCTAGTATGTGGTCCAAGAACAATATATAGATGTTCAATAAGTTTAAGAAATGAGGTGTATTATAGTGAGTTCAAGAATTTCCTCCCTAAGGACCATAGGCATTGAATTACTGAAAACAAATTATTGTAAGGAAGAGAGGGAAAAAACCGCAAAGTATGAGGCCTCAACTATTGAAAAAGGAATTTTAGAATATTTGTAGTAAACAATTGGTTTTAGTTATATTCATATTTTTCACTTGTATTATTATTTTTATATTATCATGTTTAATTTGATAAATAATATTCTTCCATCGATGTTTATCAAAGGTTATCAAGGTGATCTTCCATCATGGGGGATTCACTTCTTGACCAATATCCTAGCACGTTAGTTCATATTGCGGGTTTTAAATTTCTTAAAAATTAGGCCAATATATTGTAGGTATTTGGGGGGATGAGGGGTTTAGAGTGGGGGGTTAGGGAGGTTTATAAGGATTAGGGTATAAAAAAGGGTGGTGGGGATGTTTTAGATATTGGGAGGGGATTTCAACAAAATTAGTTTGGACCAATATCTATAGAAATTAAGGGTATTCTTTAATACTCCAAGATTGAACATGCTATGTGAGAGGTTCACTCAATGAATCCCCCGTGTCTTCCATGAGGTTTGAAATCATACTATGACCAATTTAGTTGGTTACCATACTATGAGAACTCACGAGTAGCTAACTTGTTTGACATAATTCATATTAGAAATAATACCACATAATGCTTATGGAAACTTATAGATGAGAGGAATAACAGGGACAAAATTACTCAATTTATTAGTGACATGAAGTCCAATGTACAACAACATTTAACTCATTGCTATAGAGATGTAAATCCTACCAATGTTCCATGGTTATTAATAGAGCAAGAGAACATTGTTGTAAAGAGGCTATACCAATGATGAAATTTCCCACTGGTTTTGCTTTGGACATAAATAATATATTAACAAAGTATGGTGATTTTGGTAGGGATAATACTCACAATTGACATAACTTTATTAAGGTTTGACATTTTACAATACTTCTCATGTTATAATATATGTAGCATTATATGCTCATTTCTAATCAGAATTAAATAATAATGATTCCTTCTTTTTTCTAAGCATGTTCTACCTCTAGTTATCTCAAACAACTTTCATGTTAAAATAAAGAAAGTTATATATGATCTTGGTAAGTATGCGAGGTATGTTAAAAGTTATAATTAAAATATTAATTTTAGAACTTGTTAATATTTTCATTACTTGAATTATATATTTTACTGATGACACATATAATTTATTTGCACTTGTAGGTGGTTGTTATCTAAATAATAACATAAAGAATATATCAATTATTGGAAGGGAGAAATTCCCATCTATTTTGTAAAATGAAAAAGTATTTCCCTCCAATGTTTTTCAATGCATAACAATGCTACATCACACTTAGTTGAGGATATTGAAATATGTGGACCTACACACACTAGGTCCATGTCGTTGTTGGAGAGGCACTCGAAGGAATTTAAGGATTTTTCTAAATAAAGATCACATTCAAAGGGATCAATGTTTGAAGGCTATATGGTATATCAATCGACTATTTATTTTAGTAAGTATTTTCCCCAAGTTGTTGGTGATATCGGTGTGCTTCTCCTTTGTGAGGTCAAATCCACCAACAAATTTTAAGGGGACGTGTTTTTTTGTGAGAGTCAAATGAAAAAAAATTGAAAGGTGATAGATTTTATTGTATTTATTATATTTTTACATACTTTTTGAATCTTGGTTGGTTCACTAAATCTATTTTTTATCTTTCATACAAGTAGTAGAGAGTGGGATCCAATCCATTCATTCATTGTAAATAATATTGATTGTATGAAGATATAGATAGAATGATGCAGAAAAAATACCATATCTTATCATGCAATAGGGTGGCAGAGATGATTATAAGATCTTATTCGGATAGTGATATAAGGACATAGAAGAAAATTGATTTATCATATGGTGCAAAAGATAGAAATGTAAGCAATATTTTATTTTAATTTTTATATTTCAAATCCCATTTTTGTGTATATTTTTGAACCTCAAAATGTCTTATACAAATAGTTACCAGTCCATGACAATGCACTCATAACACGTTGAGCATGCAGGTGAAACATTATAAAGCTATGTGGTGTAAAAGAAAAAGATATTGCACCAAATAGTTGGTTGTTAAGAAGAAAACTCATGACAATGGGTAACTATAATTTTCTAGGTTACTAACGTTTTCCATAGGGGTAACAAACATCCAATCACATATAATTTGAGATAGTATGTCTATCCAATCACATCTAATTTTAGGTGCTATGTTAATTTGGAATCTATATTTGATATAAAATTTAAATACTTCAAATTAGATCTCTTTAAGGTCAAGTGGTACAAACTGTTACTACAAGGTGATGAAAGGACTACTATTTATCACAACAATTGATTTACCATGATAAATACTACTATGTATGAGATTAATATAAATCCCAATGCACTTCAAACTTTATGTGAGCAAGTTTTTTATTCACAACTACTAGGTGCATTTGGATAGTCATTTGTTGTTAGATTTGANTTGTTGTTAGATTTGATCAAAGAGGAAGGCATGTTATATATATATATATATATATATATATATATATATATATATATATTTGAAGGTGTGTGTGATGAAGAAAAATATGAATGGGAGGAGGAATAACTGTAGTTGGATGAAGTGGGGAGTGAAAATGACCAGATAGTCATTTGCTCAAATCCCATGCTTCATATTGATGATGATTTAGACATAGACATATCAGATGTTTTATGGACAATCCTTACAACAATTTTGAAGGGATGGATACAGGTTTTGATCTTGATGAGTTGGATATTGAATTGGATGAATTTCAAGATCAATCTAGTATGGATGTGTAACAAATCTTATTGAATAAAGTGATCAAGTGATTTAAATTAAGTATTTTTATGATTTCCCTTTTTTATTTGACTTGTTTTTTTATTTATATGTTATTTGATTTGGATGGATAATCAACATTAGATAAATTGTTTGGATAGTTCATATTAGATAAAAAGTTAAATTATCATTGTTTTTACCCTCGTGACAATAATTTAAAAATTTCCATCCTAATATACACACCTAAGTCACCTAAGATACTAACTTAATCCTTGAAATCCATATTAATCCATGGACATAACCACCTAACCTTATGTAATTAGGAACATGTATGTAAGGGGAATTTTTAAGTGAGATGACATTTCCTTTAAGAATTTCTAAGGGAAAAAATTTATAAGTATGCACACATCAAAGACTTGTGTTATATTTAGTTTTAATATATAATTTTATAGATGTCTTTAATAGGTCAATCTTAATTGTATATATACCAAGAATTGAAACGGATCAAATCCTTTAAGTTGAAAACCTTTCCTCAAAGTTTGTGCTCTAATTTTATTTTCACCTCAAGGGATTTGATCCCTTTCAAGGCTTGGTAGATCTACAATTAAGATGACTCCTTCAAATATTTACTTTAGAATGTTGGAAAATGTGACCCTTTGATCAATTTTTGAACTATGCCCATATCTTTATTGAGCCTTCTCAACCCTTCAGTATACTCTTAAAGTGTTCCCATTCCTTTGTGAATCCTTCGTGACTACTCAACATGTTCACTTATTACGTTTCTCTAAATCCCATTTCAGTGAAGTTTGTCTCATAAAACTCCTTTGAGAGAGAACTTGGGAATGTTCCCTAATTCCATTTGTTTGAGTGGGATTCTAAACATTCTCCCAAATTAAATCTCTTTGATATCTATTTGACTAAGATCCTAAACATGCTTCCTAGTTCCTTTTTCCACTCCCTCATATGATCTACAAGCTCCTTCTCCATTTGAAATAGACATGATTTCATATACATGATATTTTAAGTGCCCAAATTGATGCATAATATCCTTCCTCACTTTGATAAGTCTTAGGGTTGATGTGAGGAAATTAACCCACATTGGGGGTTCTTGGGGTTGACGCAATTAATCCTCCCTCACCATGTTATTAGAACCCTATAAATTAGACATGTACCCATGTCCCTATATTGTGGTTATTTTCTATGCAATGTTGCAAGAAATTCCCCTCATTTTATTCCTATACTAGATTCATCTTTGGGATCCTGACTTTTAACACCATTATTATTGGATCCTCAAGTTGTTATCTATGTGGGGTTGCAAACATGTCCCCTAAAATTGTAATATTCTAACAATGTTGGTGAAATCCTATGCAACAACAATATTTGAGTTAGACATGATTGTGAAATTCCCACAATTACTTTGGTCCCCCCAATTTATGTATATATGGGCCATGTGGAAGAAAGCAAAGATGAAAATATAAAGCACTACAAGGAAAACACCTTCTAGTGAAGGTTTTTAGAGTTACAAGATTAGGAAAAATTATCAAAAAAAATCCTTGCTACAAACTCCATAATTGGTACCAAAATATTTCGCACATGTTTTTGTGAAAAATTATTACAACTAAAAAAACTCGATAGATGAAGGTTATAGAGGATGTTTGTTAACCCTCCTCTTTATTTTGTTAGTATATTTTGTTGGATGGATATGATTTGTAAGTCGTCCCATTAGTATGTTGTATTATCCCACATTCATGGGGAGTAAGTAATAGTTGTTAAGATGTCCAGTTATTATGTTGCATTATCCCACATTCATGGGGATTAATAGTTGTTTAGATTAGACTTAGTATATGAGTATGTGTTGAGGCTAATGAAAGAATTGAAGAGCTATTTTGTATTGAGCTTTCTGAAAGGAGGTTTCTCCCTCGAAGTGGCCTGCAATTAATAAAATCTCTTCCGTGATCCATTATTTATGCTATATCGTGCATTCTCATTGTTTATTACCGGAGGTTCTTCACAAATGGTATCATAGCACTTTCTTGGGCTCATTGGGTGGAATTTCTACCAATTTTTTTTTTTGTAGTTATTCCTAGTGATGTGATCATTACAGTTCTTCTTCTTCTTGCAGTGGTATTATTAATTCAGATCAGAGAATAAACCCTATACGCCTAACTATGGGAAATACTTGGGAATATCCCTAAAAATCATTGTGAGAAGTACCACAAGAACCCAAAGTAGCTGGCCATTGAGAGGACCTTCCAAGAGAAAATGGCAATGAACCCCACCAGATTAACTAGAATCCCACCCGTGAGGAAAACCAAAGAGTTTTCGTTTGTGGCCAAGCGGTTAGCAGTTTTACCTATGCCGTGGAGTGAGGGGCACTGCCTCAATATGCAAACCGTCAGACAACCTTAGTGGCCGAGTGACTCCCATGAACCTTTAGGAAGCCAAATATACCTGGGTTCCATATCCATTTACAATTGATAAAGCGCAAAATTCCAGAAGCATCACAGATCATTTCCTCCATTTCCATTTGATAAAGTGCAGCTTTCCAACACCACCACGGAGTAAACATTTATGTTTTTTGGCCATATCTTCTTTAATTTAGCTATGTTTACCTTGAAACTTTATTGTAACCCTTGTAATCCCATTCTTCATATTCTTTCCTTGAGGACCCTATTCCCAATTCTACTTCCTGAAGTCCAAAATTCCACATTTGTCTATTTTTAGGGTTTGTCATAACTTTTTTGATTCTCACCCGATCATATTCAAATTTTTCCACGGTGTTCATTTTCCATTTCCGCTTCATTGTCCCTCTTGGACAAATTTTCCAATTCCTTCATCCTACCTCTGAAATTCACTATTTGTGATTCCTGTCCACAAGAAAGTGTCCAAAACCCCCAAAAAAACCATTTACACCCCCCCCCACCCTGAATTTTTTCCAAATCAAAATTTTCCTTTTCTAAACCCCTTTCCATTTTTGTTTTTCTACCCATTTGAAAAAAAAAACTGCTTATGGTTGTCACTCGCATCGGAGAAAATAAAAAAAATTGAAGAAGAACTTGCCGCCATCAAGTCCAAAATTGAAGATACAGATAAAAAATTTCTCGGCCTCCATCTTCAATACTCACCCATGAATAACCACCGACAACCTGATTCTTTTGCAGACACTGGATTCTCTTCCTCTAGCAACTTTCGCGGGCCGAAGCTGGATTTTTCACACTTCAATGGTGATGATCCAACTGGATGTATTTACAAAGCAGAACAATATTTCAATCTGCATAACACTTTTGATGTCAATAAATTCCCCCTTCCATCCTTTCATTTGGAACATGAAGCCCTTCAATGGTTCTGTTTGTATATCAAGGCTCATGCAGAGCCAAACTGGACATATTTTTTCCAACTCCTTTTGCAATGATTTGACCCTAGTTCTTTATATGACTTCACATGAGCACTCACCAAACTTCTCCAAACTGGCACTGTGAGGGAGTATCAGACAAAATTTGAGAAACTAGCCAATCACACCGAAGGATTTCATGATGCATTCTACCTGAGTTTTTTTATCAATGGTTTGAAGGATGCAATAAGATCTAAGGTTAAAATGTTCGGCCTCAACATAATGATGGAAGCCCTAGGGTTGACTAAGATAATGAAGGAAAAGATCAGGCTCAACAATACTCCAAATCCACTCTTGTTCCATTCAGACCTATGGTTCCCCAAAGAACCCAAATTCCTCTAGATCCTATAACCACTCCTATCAAACATTTGTCTGAAGCATAGATGTGGGAACATTGGGAAAAAGGGCTTTGTTATAACTATGATGAGAAATTTACTTGGAGACATAGGTGTGTTGAGAAAAATATCTATCTCTTGGATGTGGATTCTCCGCTTGCACCTAACATTTTTAATGATGCTCAGGATCTCGTAGATGCTGAGGGTGACATTCAGCAACTACCTGTTGACCTTCTTGCTCAAGATGACCAACCAGAGATATCTCTCCATGCCTTAGTTGGAGTCACCACTCCACAAACCATGTGGGTCATAGGGTTCTTCAAAAAACTCCCTCTTACAATACTCATTGATTCTTGTAGAACTCACAACTTCATTGACCCAAGGATCACAAAACATGATAATTGATTTGTCCATCCTTGCTCCAGCTTTGAATTCATGATTGCCAATGAGGGCACCTTACCATGCAAAGGGAAGTGTCATAATGTACGCATATCTATGGGGGATTATAAATTGTGCTCTGACATGTTGTTCTTGTGCTTAGGCATATTTGATGTGTTTTTGGGCACTCAATGGTTATGCACACTCGGACCCATTTTATGGGATTCTGCTGAAATTTGGATGCAGTTTTCAATCAATGGAAAAAAACACACATTCCGGAGCTTACAACTAGGGTCTCTCAACTTCATCAGTTTGCATCGCATGGGAAATCTTCTTAAGAAGAGTTCACATGGTTTCATCGCTCAGCTCCATTTCATTCAGATCCAACCTTCAGCAGTCTCAACTACTCCATTGGATCTACAACAAATTTTGGATCGATATGCATGTGCGTTTTCTGAGCCAGTGGGATTTCCACCGTCTAGACCAGAGGACCATCGTATTCTGCTCCTTCCTGGAAGCTTCCCTCCCAACATCAAGCCCTATCTCTACCTGTTTCACCACAAGACAAAGATCAATATTCTTATTCGTGACTTACTAAAGCAAGGTGTTATTCACCCAAGCACTAGTTCCTTCTCTTCACCGGTTCTTCTTATTTAGAAAAAAATATGGGTCATGGCACCTTTGCATAGAATTTTGAGCACTTAATTGCATCACAATAAATGATGCATTTCCAATTCCCGTTGTTGATGAGCTTCTGGATGAGCTCCATGGTGCTCATTTTTTTCTCCAAGTTGGATCTTCGTTCTAGGTATCACCAAATTCGGGTTCATGAGGATGATATCCCTAAAACAACTTTCTACACACATGATGGCCACTATGAACTTTTGGTCATGTCATTTGGACTCACAAATTCTCCTTCCATTTTCCAGGAATTGATTAATAAAATATTTTGGCCCTACTTGTGAAACTTCATTCTGGTCTTCTTTGATGATATCCTCATCTATAGTAAAACATGCGCTGAGAATCTCCAACATCTGGATATTGTATTGCAACTTTTATGTGATCATCATCTCTATGCCAAATAGTCTAAATTTGTTTTTGGGCAGATGGAAGTATAGTAATTCTTGCATATTGTTTCATCCCAAGGGGTTCATGTCAATCCTGCCAAAATAGATGCCATGAAAAATTGGCCTCATCCTCAGACCTTGAAGAGCCTTCATGGGTTTTGGGATTTATTGGATACTACCACAATTTTATCAAGGATTATGGGAAGATTGCAGCACCATTAACTGCTCTACTTAAAAAGGATGTTTTTGTATGGACACCTGCTGCTAAGTGTGCATTTGAGAAACTAAAACAAGTTATGTGTACTACACGTATTCTAGCTAGCGATGCCTAATTTTTCCAAGCCCTTCATGATTGATAGTTTTGCTTCCAACAATGGACTTGGTGCTGTCATCCTCCAAGATGAACATCCCATTACATTCACCAGCAAATCCCTGTCTGGTAAGAATTTAGCCGCCTTTACATATGAGAAGGAAATGATGGCTATTTTTCATGTTGTACAAAAGTGGCATCCAAACCTCTTAGAGAATCATTTCTACATCAAGACTGATCACTAGAGTCTAAAATATTTCCTGGAACAACTGGTCTCATCCCCAACAGAACAGAAATGGGTTAGCAAACTCATGGGTTATGAATATGAGATCACTTAGAAGAAGGGTAAGGACAATCTTGAGGCGAATGCTCCTTTTTGCACATTTGATGACCATGCTTCTCGTTCAGCTATTTCTATGCCTATTCCAAATTGGTTACAATGTGTTCAATAAGGCTATGTCAACGACTCTTCCTTATCTAAAATCATCCAACAGTTGGCTAGTAATCCTTCACTTGTACCGCATTACTCTTGGGATGGTTCTTCTCTGAGATACAAGGGTCATCTCGTGCTTCCCCAGAGCACAGATCTTCACCAAGATGTTTTCTGTGAACTCTATGCTTCTCCAGTGGAAGGGCACTCTGGGTTCCTCAAAACATATGAGTGGGCATGATGTAACTTCTTTTGGAAGTGAATGAAATGGGAAATTCAATAGATGGTTGTAGAATGTGATACCTACCAGTGCCACAAGGGTTAAACTACACTCCTCCCCGGCTTGCTCGAACCCTTTCCCATCCCTACAAGGATTTGAACAGATATTTCAATAGATTTTATTGAAGGGCTCCATAAATATAGAGGGAAGACTGTAATCTTGGTTATGGTTGATTGGCTCTCCAAATATAGTCATTTTTGTGCTCTCAACCATCCATATACCTCCTCACTCACACAAATGTTCATGGACCAGATATTTCATCTTTATGGCATCTCTTCTTCCATTGTCTCAAATTGCGACACAACTTTCACCAGTCATTTTTGGACCAAACTCTTTCACTTCATTGGAACCAAAATGAATATGAGTTTAGGATATCACCCACAAACAAATCATCATAAAGAAGTCACCACTAGATGCTTGGAAACTTATCTTCGTTGCTTCACCTCTGCGCAAAAACATGAATGGGAAAAGTGGCTCCTTCTTGCTGAATGGTGGTACAATACTTCGTACCATACTGCATCTAAAATGACTCCATATGAAGTCATTTATGGTCACTGACCGCCAGTTCTCCTTCCATACATGCCCAACAATTCACCAGTTTAGGCAGTTGACATGGTTCTTCGAAACTATGATCGTATTCTTCACATTCTATAGGAGAATATTCATATGGAAAGAAATCACATGAAACAACAGGCCGATTAACACTGTTCTGAGCACACCTTTCAATTTAGTGATATGGTTTTTCTTCGTCTACAGCCTTACAAGTAATCCTCCTTGAAACTGAAAGGGCATTAGAAGCTAGATCCAAAGTTCTATGGGCCATATAAAGTTCTTCATAATATTGGGTCTGTTGCTTATAAAATGGAACTTCCTCCTTCTTCTCGCATTCACCGAATATTTCATGTCTCTTGTCTCAAGAAAGTGATTGACACCAACATCAGAGCACAAATTGTTTTACCAAAGTTGGATAAGGAAGGATCCATCATTTTGGAACCGGAGGCCATCCTCAATAAGCACAATCATCAGCTTCACTCCCGGTCCATCACAGAGGTCTTAATTCAATGGCACGTCATGCAACCAAAGGATGCTACATAGGAACCTCTCCTTTAGATTCAACAACAATTTCCACATCTAAAGTTAGGTTTGGTTTTATGTTTTTTTATTTTAGAATATTTTAAAAAATTGATAAAACATTTGAAAAAAAATCATACTTACAATTTTTAATACTGAAAAACTTTTTCATAGTAAATTCAAAATTTCAAAACTGGACAGTTTAGCCATAAACGGATCCCATTTCCGACAAGTCGATTGCAAACAATTCAAATTATATTATATTCCCACAAGTTGCTTGCAAACACTTCAAATTTTATATGGAAAGAGAGGTTTGTTGTTTGAGTTTTTCACATATAATTCTGGAATACTGCAGTTTGTCTCACGCACATTTCAGGTAGTATACACTGGAATGAATAACATTGTAATTATAATGGGAGAGGTTTTATGTTTGAATTGTTCATTTTTTAACATATAATTCCGGAATACCCCTGTTTCAAGGTAGAGGTTTGACCTTTGAATTGTTTATTTAATGAATCATGAATGGTAAGAAATTTATTTAGTCATGCAGTAAATACTGTTGAGTTGTTTAAGTTTGTAATATTTTTTTTTAAATAAGTTTATATAAAAATGAAAGAGATTTTATTAATTTAAAATTATGATCAAAGTTTAGACGAAAGTGCAACCATTTTGAATATGGAAACATAGATAATGGATAAACTTTAATTACACTAAATTATAAATAATACATAAATATGAAATGCAATGGATGTCTTGTTATATTTGTAACTTATTTATTTAAAAATGATGGGATACAAATTACAATCTAAAAGTAATATAATTATGGTTATATATATTAAATATAAATTAGAAAACATATATATAATTAGTTTAAATATTTATTTAAAAATGATGGGTTACAAATTACCATGTGAAATTAATATAATTATAGTTATATGTATTAATTAATTAAAAAACATATATATAATTAGTGTAGATTTATCTTAAACCTACATTTATCAAACATTGAAAGAGATTCAATTTTGTGTAAATTGTTATTATTTAAAAACCAATTACACATTTAATATTTCAGAAGAGGTTTGTAGCTCCGAAGATTTGATCCCTTTGGGGGCTTGACAGAGACTAGGATTTGGATCTACGCTGGTAGTAAGCACAATCCATTCATCTATGAAAAAAAAGGGTAAGCAACACAAACTTAGTCTACAGTATTTTAAGACAACCGTTTCATTTATCCAAGTCAAATATATATTTTTCTATCCTTGTCTTATGGTATACATGTCTTGATAGGATCTTGTTACATATGTTAGTTGGTTGAAATGTAATCAAGTTATTTATATTGCATTTATTTTTTATGTTTTAAAATGTAATTTAGTAATTTTTAAACTAAGCCGCATGGACTAGCTACTTTGTAGCACCTGTTTATAAAAGCATTTTGCATTCAATTAATAAAAATCAACGACATGGAAAACAATGTGAGCAACATGAATTTGGTGTGTCTATAACAATTATGAGAATTGTTAATATTTAAATTTTAAAAATCTTCGGTAAGCATTTTCTCACCACATATAAAGCACTATATTAATTGTAGGATATATGTGACACGGGTTGTTAGGATTATATTAAACACCAGATATACTATTTGCTCGTACGTTTCTAGGGATTAGGGGTTATAGGTTATACTATGTGAAGGTTTAGAGTAAGAACAATTTAGTGATTATGACTTAATAATTTAAGGCTTAGGGGTTATAAGGGAAAGGGGTTGAGGTCTATATTTGTTAAGGTTATAGAGGTTACATGAAAATTGTTATATGAGTTAAGAGTTTAGTGTTAAAGGATAAGAGTTAAGAATTTATGAATCATAGTTAAAGTGGTTAGGTGTTATATGTGAGATATGGGTTAGGGTTAGAGGGGCTAGGGATTAATGATTATAATGGTTATTGGAAAATGGATTATAAGGGTTAGTAGTTCAACGTTAAATTCATTAGGGGATATAGGGGTTAAATTCATTAAGGGATATAAGTGTTAAATTCAATAGGGATGACGATGATAATGACGATGAAGATGAGGATGATGTGGATGATGATTATGACAACAATGATGATGCTATGAATATATTATGATGACAATGATTATGATAATGATGATGATGATTGTGATGATGATGATAATGATGGAAATGGTGAAGATGATGATGATGATGATGATGATGATGACAATGATGAGATGTTATGATGATGATGATGATGATATGTTGAGGTGGATAATGATAATGATGAGGATGAGGATGATGAAGATGACGATGAAAACGAGGATGATGATCATGTGATTATTATTATTATTATTATTATTATTAAGATGATGACAATGATGGAAATGATGATTTTTATGATGATGGTGATGATGGTGACAATGATGTGATACTATTATGATGTTGATTATATGTTGAAGAGGATGAAAATGATGATGATAATTATGATGATAATGATCACTGTCGAAATTAATCCCAATCTTAGATCAATTGAACTCACAAAATTACTTGTTAAACATGCATAGATTCACTAAAAAATGGAGACCGAAAATGGAGGATAATACAAAATTCTATTGAATAAGTAAATTATCTCATCCAACCTTATGAAAAAATAGGTTGTCCAAATATATAATTACATCATCGATTTAAATTCATAAGGATGATATTCAAATCAGCACAAAAGTAGGTTTACTAAACTATTCAAAAGCCCCCATAGGTGCATAAAACACTTTCCTAATCTATCAAGAAGGTCACAAATAGGTTGAATGAGTTGTATCAATTGATAAGTGAAGGAAATTGGAAAAAATAATTCTTTTGGAAGATAAAAATAATGAGTATGAGTTGTGTTAAAAAAAAGGCAATTGCCTTAAAACTAGCTTTCACCTTTTGCCTTAAAAGCTGATGAAAGTCAAGGGAACTCTGGATAAGGAAGGAATGTGCACTTACTAAGTTGGGAAGTATGATGGGTTGTCAGAATATTATCTATAATATTCCCAAAGCTCTCCTATTGGAATTTTAGGAATTTTTGACCACAAGGAAGCAAGTGGATTCTAACTAGCTAGTGTAGGACTTGGGAATTTAACCAAAAGGATTAAATTTTATATCCTAAGTATGGTAATGGGTTTTAATTATTCTAACACCCCCTCTTAGGCTTGAATTATGTAAAAAATATAAAAAATATATCATATATATAGGGCCTAGCAACAGGTCTTAGTCACCCTTTGCATATTGCTTGTCCATACAAAACAAGGAAAGATACAAAACCATAAAGGGGAAAATCCTCCATTAAACATGGACATGATTTTTTTTTTGTGAAATATTGTCTTCAATCAGTCTTCACCACATGATCAAATATCCTTAGAAGTGATTTGATATTTTTGAAGGTATTCTCAGAAAATACCTTGGTGAAGATGTCTGCAACTTCCTTAGATGATGCATAATAATGCAAAGCAATGATCCCATATTGCACAAGCCCTCTGATGTAGTGCATATGGATATTTATGTGTTTGGTTTGCTTCCTCAGTACTATATTAGTTGATATTCAAATGGTACTTTGGTTGTCACAATAGATGACTATAGAAGTCTCATATCAATCCCAAACTCTCCAAGTATGCCCTGCAAACATAAACATTGAGTTGTTGCATTCACAACTCCTCTGTATTATTCCTCTGTAGAATTGAAGTGCAATGTGACATTGATTGTCACAATAGATGACTATAGAATTCTCATATCAATCCCAAACTCTCCAAGTATGCCCTGCAAACACAAACATTGAGTTGTTGCATTCACAACTCCTATGTATTCTTCCTCTGTAGATTGAAGTGCAATGTGACTTTGATTTTTAATTGACCATTTGATTGGTCCATATGCAAGAATAAACACATATATAGAACTTGATTTTCTATCAGTGTTATCACTTGGCCAATCAAAATCAGTAAAACCAACTAACTCTAGGTCAGATTTTGCAACATAGTGAGTCCCATGTGTCCTTTTTCCCTGCACAAAATGTAAGATTCTTTTTTATTCCCTCCAATAGATTTAATGAGGCTCATCCATATTTCTAGATTCCACACTCACTACATAATATATATCATGTCAAGTATGAGTAAAATAAACAAGAAAACCAAGCAATTGCATATACATTGTGTTCTTTACCAATGGAGTGGAATGCGCTTCTTCAAGCTTAAATCCTAAAAGGAAAGGAGTCTTGCTTGGCTTGCAATCCTTCATGCTAGACTCATTCAGCAGGTCTGAATCATACTTGTATTGATGTACCTTCATTCCAAGATCTGATTGAGAAATATCAGTCCCCCAAAATTGGCTCAACAATCCCAAATTAGTCATGGAGAAAGCATGGTTCATTGCACCCTTCAAGGAGGAAATTTCTTTCATGGAACTTACTGTGATCATAAGGTAATCCACGTAAAAATAATAATTATAATTGAACTATGAATCATATTCAAATAGACATTTGTATCATACTTATATCTACAATAATTCTCTGAGAGCTTGTTTTAGCCCATATAGTGATTTCTTCAACCTACACACAAGAGATGGATCAGTAACAAAACCTTTTGGTTTCTTCATATATATCTTCTTTGATATATGTATAAAGGAACTCCTCACATCGATGTGATATATGCCCCATTGCTTGGAAGTTGCAATGGCCAAAATTAGTCGTATAGAGTCCATCTTTGCCACTGGTGCAAAGGTCTCATTGTAGTAAATGAATTGGACTTGGGAGAATATATTCGCCACTAAAATTGACTTATACTTTATAGGAGATCCATAAGCATCAAAATTTGTCTTGAATTCCCATTTGTACTTGATTAGATTTCTCCCTGCTAATATATTGACGAGTTTCCATGTCTCATTCTTCTGGAGCGAATGGTATTCCACCTTCATGTTTGTTATCTGTCTTGGATATTTTGATTTTTTTTCATATTTTTTTTGGTTTTGACTCAACTATTAGATAACACTTATCAACAAATAAGGGGTCTTTAATAGAAAGGGCACTCTCGAATTGAGATCTAGTTCTTCTAGGATCACTAGGATTCCCAGGTAGTTCCCTAGCTGCATGAACGGTATTTTATTCCCACTTTTCACTTGTAGGTGTGTTAGGATATGCAATTAAATCATAATTATCAAACATATCAGAATAATAAAACTTATCATCCTCTTCACTTACAATCACAGGTGGTGGTGGTGAAGAGGAATCTTTGATTTCTACTGGTCGCATGGGCTCTTCTTCAAATTGAACACTCATTTAAATAAAGGATATTTGAGTTCTCATATATATCAACTTATACCCTTTGGAATATTCAGAATATCCAATAGGTAGGAACTCTTGACTTTGGGGTTCCAAATCCTTCCTCTTTTTTGTTGGAATTCTAGCCCAATCTTTAGAGCCAAAATTCCTGAAATGAGACACATCAGGATTGTGTCCAATCCAAGCTTTGAAATGAGTGATTCCATAAATATTATTATGAGGCACCCTATTCTGTATGTAGGATGCACATTTTATAGCTTCATCCCAAAAATTTGGTGGCAGTGTCTTAGACTACATCATACAAGTAGCCATCTCCTTGAGAGATCTATTCTTCCTATCAGCAACACCATTATGTTTAGGTGTGTACAAAATAGAGTGTTGTATCTAGATACCTGCATCTTCACAATATTTAATGAAATTATATTTGACATACTCAACACCATTATTTTTTTTTAGGATCTCAAGTTTTCTTCTAGACTGGTTCTCAACCAAGTATTTAAAAACTGTGAAGAGGTAAAAAACTTCATACTTATGCTTGAGGAACTAAACCCAACAGTATCTAGAAAAGTCATCTATGAAGGTTAATAAATACTTCGCTTGACTCATGGACATATGAGGAAAAGGACTAGCAATTTCAATGTGTATAAGTTCAAGAGGTCCATATGTTCGCTCATGACTGACTCTCTCATAATTATGCTGAGGGTATTTTACTAGAATGCAAACCTAATAGAATCCTTTGGAAAAATTGACCTTTGAAAACCCTATGACAATGTATTTTTCACACAAATGTAAAATATATTTGTAATTTATATGGCCAAATATTGTTGGATACATTAGCATGAATGAGGAGAGATGAGGGGTTTGAGAAGGGCATGAAGTGTGAGAACTTATACACTTCCAAACTGTGATTCAAAAAACCTTTAGCAATGACTCTACCATTCAAAATTTCAATTATTTCAACATCATTAGGATTAAAAACAACCTTCTTATGAGACCCGTCACCCAATGTGGGTCATCTAATAGGTTGAAAAGATATTAGTAGCAAGAACTAGGCAATACAAAACATTATAGAAGGAACCATGGTCAAGATCTATTCTATCCTTTCCCTTACTTTCAGTTTCAGAGATATCTCCCAACAAAATATTTGGACCATTCGAATCATCAATAGAGGAGAAGGCCTCCCTTATCGAAACCTTGTTCCTTGAAGCTCCAGAATCAATGATAAAGGAAGTATATCTTACAATTCTTTCAACCATGGCATGAACTAGCTCCTTGTCTTCGAAACTTGATCCTCCTTCCTTCTTCTTTGTGCCTTCACGAAGAGAGATGTTGTTTTTTCCAACAGTTGAGTCAACATATTTATTTTTTTCTTCATGGAAGAGACCTAAAGATGAAACCCCTTACTGCATTATGTGCACTTGCTTATTTTACCTTTACCTTTCTTCTTCTAGGAGTTCTTCTTATTGGAGTTTGAGGACTCCTCATGAGACTTAAACTTGTATCCCTTTTGATTGGGAGGCTTCTTAGCCTTCTTATTTCCTTTGGAATCCACCTTTGAATCTTTAGCAACCAAAGCTTGATATTTGGAAGGTTTGATGGTGCCCATCATGACCGGTTTCTCTTGCTCTCGAGTCAAGGATTCCATGAAATATTCTAGTGAAGGAATATTACAGTTTTGAGTTGTCATCTTCGTGGAATGGAAGGTTGAAACAAAGACTGAGTAGTCAGGGCCAAGATTTGAAAGTATGGGAAAGATTGGTTGTTTCAACTACAAAAATAGTGCTTTGAACTTGGATAAGTAGACTTGCAAGGATTTGAAGTTGCTTTGAATCACTGAAATCAACTTGTTCTCTAGTTGATGTCCCCTCATTTCATATGAATTTCCAAATAAAGTTTGAATATTCTCCCATACTTCATTTGTTGATGTCAATCCATCAAGATGGAAAAGAAGGTCTCTAGAAATGCTAAGACACAAAATACCATACACTTGATCTATCATATTGTGCCACTTAATCTTCTCTGTTGTTGCATTAGGCTCAGTCGCGGTTTCCATGGTCACTATAGAGGCCTTTAATCCTCATAAGAATCTCCACATATGCCTTCCATTCGAATTACTTGAATGGAGTCAAGATGATATGGTGAGATTGATCCATTCTTTAGCAACTGGGCCCTTGAACAAACAGAATGCGCTCCCAATGAGGGGCATCAATACTGAAAAATAGATATTGGAGGAGAAAAATCAAGCTACCAAGGCTCTAATACCATGTGGAAATTAAGCCCAAGTTTAGATCAATGAAACTCATAAAATTACTTGTTAAACATGCATAGATTCACTAAAAAATGGAGACTGTAAATGAAGCATAATGGAAACTTATATTGAATAAGTTTATCTCATACAACATTATGAAAAAATAGTTTGTCCAAATATATAATTATATCAGAGACTCAAATGCATAAGGATCCTATTCGAATCATCATAAAAGCATGCTTACTAAAACAGTCAAAATCCCCCAGAGGTGCATAAAACACTTTCTTAACCTGTCAAGAAGGTAAGGAATAGGATGAATGAGTTGTATCATTTGATAAGTGAAAGAAAGTGGAAAACACATTCTTTTAGAAGAGAAAAATGAGGGTGATTTGTGTAAAAAACAAGGTAGTTTCCTTAAAACTCATGCAATTTCCTTATCCAGAGTTACATATGACAATATTATTGATTTCTTTGAGTTCATATTAGTTGTGATATCAATACTAACATCATGGATTTACTTATGGGAATCATGTCATTATCAATGTTTTTTACTATTTTGTGTATTCAGTAGAGAGATTAGGTTAGGGTGTTATGGTTTATATGAACCTATAATACACACACACACACACACACACACACACACACACACACACACATGTATGTATGTATGTATGTATTTATGTATGTATGTATGTATGTATAAAATAACAAAAAACATATTCCACAAGCAGCTATAGGAGTGCTTGCACACATATAAACAACAAACCATTTTTAAAACAATAAACAAATAGAGCTTACAACCATAAGAGAGTCCATGACCATATTTGGTAGAGCATAGTAGAGCCCAAGCTATAGTGCAGGAGTCTACACCAAAGTGGATACATCCCCACACACAACCATTGTGGATCCGAAGCCATAGTGGAGATGTTCCGACAGAGAAAACAAAATTCACCTAGATAGGATACAAATCCACATAAAGAAGATAAAAAATGAAGCTATCAAAATGTCAAGGGTGGGGAAAATACAAAGTCTAGTTCCATATGAGACAAATCAACCACATGATTCCTCCTACATCAGTGAGACCATGATTTTATGTCTCAAAAAATTATATCTCATTTCGGGAAAAATATATTAAGGTTTTTTACTATCCTGTAGGGTTTTTACTATGCATGGTTTTTTTGGGGTTAAATAGTTCAATATTTCATTTTGAGAAAAATATAGGAAGAGTTTTACTGATACTATCCTATTCTTTATTTATGATCTAAAAAATAACAACTTCTAGGATTGAAAATGACTTAATTTTAGTTAATATCTACCAACAATGAAAATAACACTAATGCCATGTTAGATGTTTTGGTTATCCATATTTTAGGTTCTTGTGCACCAAAATATTAAGTGTAAAGGACTATTAATTATTACAAAATTTTAAGGGGAAAGGACAATTAGTGCATTATCCACTTTGATAAACACATAGAAACTACTATGAGCTCTAAGACAAACATAATTCAAGACTAATGGAAAATATGGTAGTACTAGTTGGTTGAGAAGTTAAAAATAAAAAATGACAATTCAAATTTCACCTCACAAATATTTTTTGTAAATTTAATTTTCTCTAGTCATTATGAGAGACTCTATTCCAACTTGACCCATGTACAAGGATCCTACATAACCATTTTCCTTGAGACACATTCCTATTTATGATAGTGGATATCCATATAAATTGTTCTATAAAATATATTCTCGAAGACAATGTTATCTCCATCCAACTTCACAAATTTTTCATGTTCTTATAGCTACAACTTTTAGTATCCAAGTAACTAGGATATGATCTCAACATAGTGTACTCTAGGATTGAACATGAATTAGTCTTGCAAATGATCTACCAAGAATGAAAATGTAACTAATATCATGTTGGAAGTTTTGGTTGGCCATAGTTTAGGTTTTACTACACCAATGTTTTATGGGAAATGACTATTAACTATTACAAAATTTTAAGGGGAAATGACTATTAGTGCATTATCCACTTTCTTAAACACAACAAAACTTTTACTATATCTAAGAAAAATATGATTTGATGCTCATGAAAAAATATAACAATAGTCCTAGTAGGTCGAGAAGTTAAAAATATGAAAGGACAAGCAAACCATCACCTCATGTAGATATGTATTAAAATTAATTTTCCCTATTTATTTTCAAAGACTCTATTCTAGATTAACCCATGTATGAGAATCTTATATGAGCATTGCCTATGAGACACGTTCCTAGTTAGACTAGTGGATTCCCTTTGAAATTTCCACGACATTTTACCATGAAGAAACTAGATCTAGATATAATTTTATCTTGTGAAGAGTAGAGATTCAATATATTATTTGCAAAAAGAGCTCATGTTTTTTAATAAATATTCTCTGATTCCAAAGTTTAAATCTCTACCTCATGTTGGAGATGAAAGGCCTTTATTTTTTCAAACATACATTGACTTATAAGTTCATGAATTATTGGTTGGGTCATGAGGTCATAGAGGTACTACTAGAATACTATTCGGATCGATTGATGAAAGGGTCCTTAAATTTATTCCTTAATGTAATTTTAAGCATCACTTTCCTCTTCCAACTCAAGGAAGACACAAATTTTCATATAGTTTTCTAGAAAAACATTCTTGAAGAAAATGATATCTCCATCCAACTATAGCTATAACTTTTACTCTCAAGTAACTGATATATCATCTCAACAATAGTAGCTTACATGCTTAAAGTGCCTATATCTTAGTCAAGATCTACCAAGAATGAAAATGGAACTAATAAAATGATGGAAGTTTGGTTGGAGATATTTAAGGTTCTAGTGCACCAAAATTTTAAGGGTAGAGGACTATTAATGCTCACATAATTTAAATGGGAAATGACTATTAGTGCATTATCTACTTTCATAAACACATCCGAAATGTTATTGGATCTAAAAAATATATGATTCAAGGCTCATGACAATGATAACAATAATCCTATTAGTTTAAAAGTTGAAAATATAAAAGGACAAACCAAATTTCACCTTATCTAGATACGTCTTCAAATAAATTTTCCCTGGTCATCATCAAATAATCTATTCCATCTTGACTCACGAGCTACTCTTCCTTGGTGTAGTAGGTACCATTAATGGGATGTGCAAACTTTTCTTTTACTTTATAGGTTTGTTGGTAGAATAAAGTATGCATCCATGAATTATCCTAGCTACCTCTTCATACATTCTTGACCAAGGAACCTACAAGTAGATGCAATTTGTGCATTGTTTCTCCAACATGAAATTAAATTTCAACTTTGGAGGTATGAGATTCTACGTTAATTTCTCTCACCTTTGGGAAATCACAACTTATCCAACTCATAGAAAATCCCATCCTGGATATGGAAATCAACCTTTTGATGAACTTTCTCTTCATGGATTACTTTTCCTTAGAGTGACTAAAAATATCTCCTCACAGTCCTCATCTTCTTTGCATTTATATTTGTTGATGTTTTGAGCAAAATTAGAGAAGCTTGAGCTTTAAAACTTTTATCAATCAAATTTAGCACGTATGTATCCCATAAATCAACCACATATGAATATATCAACCACATGTGAATCCCATAAATATATCATCCACATAAATATATTAGGCACATGTAAATATCAAAGATATATTAGCCACATAAATCATCTTCATAATCGAATCCACATAAATCAATCAACCATGAGAAAGAATATATACCGTGGGAAAACCCTCCAAACACAAAGGATGAAATTCCAAACAATTCATTGAGTACCATAGAAATATTTGCAGAGAATGGTTTACAACACATTAACATATTTTTCGATAGGAGATATCACCTTAGTAGTAGAGAAGAGAGATACAAAGCAACACTGCAAAAAACAATTGTATTCAATTGTGTTGAACTTTTCATATGCCTAGTATATTATTAACAATCCAAAAACCCTCGCATGCAAAAGGTAGCACATAGGAGGATTGGTAAAAACACAGAGAGCACCACATAGTGCATACACAAGGAGGAGATAACTAAAACTCCCTCCATGCAAACATTAGTGCCCTTACTTTCCTCAATTAGCTTTAACTGAATGTTCACAATCTTGAAATGAAAGTGAACTGACTTGAATTGAATGTTAACTTAATTGAACTAAATGTTGACTGAGTTGAACTGAATGTTAACTTACTTGAAATGAATGTTAACATACTTGAACTGAATGTTAACTTACTTGAATTGAATGTTAACCTACTTAAACTAAATGTTAGATGACTTGAACTGAATGTTAACTTACTTGAACTGAGTGTTAACTTACTTAACTCTTTCTCTATTCTTTATCTCATTATCATTTAATAAGTAATGCATGCTCCATATGTGTATTATTTATCCATATTGTCATATCATTCTTAGAATAATTATTCCATACATATGGATGATCATATATATTACCTCGGTGTGACCTTGGGCCATAAAATCATATGCTAAAGTAATTCATTGTAGGGTAGCTAATCCTTAAAGTAGACTTATAACAAACTGTGACCATGACTAGCAATATATCACATAGTGTAACCACCTTAACATTAAATGGAGGTCCATTGTCTTAATACAACACAAGATCACCTCCTAATTTGGATATCCATTCTCATAGGGTACCTTATATGCGAATACTTGACTTGATATTACTCACAATATTTACCATACAATATCACCACCTCAATCATATCAGGATACATAGGACTTGATATGACTCAAAATTATAACTTGATATTACTCAAAAGTCTGAAGAATTACTCTTGATGTTGTACAAACAACACTCCCTCTTAGTGAGGGATATATTCTCTGCTTTACCAGAAATTTCCTTCCATACCAAGCTTATCTTGAAAGTATCTCAACTTCATTACACACAATGGCTTGTTCACAAATTTGCAATATGCTCATCAGTAGCTATGTATTGAAATTTTATTTTTACATGACCATGACTTCGATGAACTAAAACTGCATATCAATGTGTTATATCATGACACATAGGGTTTTTTCAGAAAGCTTGACTATTAATACCTAATAACAATAGGCTCAAGTATTTCACCTTGGTAGGTAGCTTCCTAGGCTACACTACTCCTTAGTAGGTAGTACTATCCGCAAAATAATTTTGCTTTTGCAGTACTATCTGACATACACCTTTCCTATGTAGTACTAGACTCAATACACTTAGATTTTGAAGTACTATCCATAATTCACATAGCTAATTCCAAGCTATATAATAGGTCTAATATGCACAAAATAAAATAAAGAACCTATTATAATATACATCAAAGGTACTCAAACATATGCTTATCCACAAGCATAAAAATACAACAGGTCTACTAGGTACTTTAAGATAGCAACCGACTTATTCAAAGTAGCATCATCTGGATCCGATCCAAAATGTAGTTTCTCTAAACTAGAAATTATGGATTTCATATCCATCATAAACAACACATTCAAATGTGTAATTATAACACAAAAAGAAAATATTATATTTTCTTTCAATTTTCAACATTTGTTGACTTCAAGAATCTTCTACCATATGAAGAATTTCTTAGTGAGATTTCCATTCTCTGTGATTTTATTCAAGGCCTAATCTCTTTCATAGTGATTTCATATAACAGTACCCCACATAGCCAACTATATGGCTATCTCTCCAATAGGTTTAAATGTTCTTTGACAGTTTAGACTATAACTCTTCTTGGTATCCAATAGTCTCTGAGACTTTGTCCATGTCTCTTCTCATATGGATTTTCACCACAATATATCACAACCCATGGCTTCCTATGTCATGTACCATGACTAAATAGTTTGGGTATTTTTAACTGTTGATGTCTATGAAGATACATCAATACTCCCTCTTCAACTAGACTCAGTATTTTTATACTAGACCAAGATTGTTCTCAACAGAGGATTAGTAAATACGATGGCAACACTTCTCATTCATGGATATGTACAGGAGTTATACAAATCCTTTCTATACCATGTCTCAGATATAATTGACTAGGAACTTTGTAAATATTTACTTCTTTACAATATGATCTATCTGAGAAACATATTTTATGTGATCTTTCGTAATCATTGTACTAGTCAGAATCCATATATCCATGAAACTTACTTTCACTGTCACAGACATGTATGAATCCACATACTCTTGTACCAAGTAGGTATCACACTGCATGCTTTGTTGTGCATGTCTATGTATTGACTGTAAATCATATAGTTGATCCTAGGACTTGTATAGATATATCTAACATCTATGAGATCCTACAAATCTGAACAAGAATAAGATTTATCTTTAGGTGTGTTATCATGGATTTATAATCCATTTTTCCTGAATCCTTTTGGGAACTCTACTGAACATTTTCTCAACAAAAGAAAATATTATCTAATGATTGTTACACCTCTAAAATTAAGAATTATACAATATTATTACATATAAATTCCTTATGAATATGATTACCATACATGGTTTCTACATAGAAGGAGGTTAATTTAACCAGTTCCATTGGTTTTCCTTGGAGCTAGCAAATCTAGCTTCTCTCTCTAAAAATCTAGGATGTGAGAATCATAAATTTCAATCCTCCATCACAAAGACTCATAGTCCTCTATATATAACACATATATTAATACAATTAATATAAATACATTACCTTCAAGAGTCTTTACATTACTCTCAATAGAATTAGGGATTATATTATGTCTTCTTCCTAAGAAACATAGGAACCTCTTGATATGCTCTCTTTCAATATTAGACATCAGAATGACTCCATGTCATTCTCTTCTTGTAGTCCAAGGAATATGTTTTTCCTACGAGAAAAATTATTCAAATGATTAATAACATTACATGACCAAGAAATGTAATCACATGAAAACATTCAACATACTGGAAATAGTTCACATAGTTATGTGCGTAGACTAAATCAATGTTTTGAGATAACCCGATTCATAACTTATGTGATGTTTTGAAACCCTATATAAATCCTGTATCTATTCAAAAATTAGTATTTCATGAAGGAAATATGTAGCCCCATATTCATATCTCATGAATAAAGCATGAAGCCATCTATCTGATATATTATGACAAATCATGCAGTCTTATATTCACAGCTCTTGAAGCAAGCATGCATCCCTATATATCATTTCCTATGAAGGAAATTTTCAGCTTTATATTAGTTCTATATAAGTATATATCATTCATACATAAGTATTATATCAATCATATATCATATCACATAATATGGACTCATGCGATCAACAATATGCTAATAAAAGACAAACAATAATGTATATGCTCAACATAATTCCAAAGTCTAGGAATATAGATCTTTATATGATAGTAATGAAACATATTAAAAAACCTTTAGATATGATTTATAACATCACATAACAATCAAAATATAAAGTACTTATCTTTTATTGAATTGTGTGGGCTCCCTCTTGATCTTTGCACCCTTGTGGACAATACCAGAGTCCTTTATTCATTTGAATGGAAGATCTTATTTGTAGTGAAAGAATTTCTCCCTTTCTTCATTCTTTCAATGAGGAAAGGATTCTTGTCTTTAGTGTACTCAACCATTTTGGATGCGCCCGTCTTCTTGAAAAGATTGGTGAGTGTATCAAAACACTCCCTTGTGATATTCAACAAAATGATCACGCACATGAGATCGTCCTTAACCAAATCAAAGATGATATGCTTGGATTTTGCTTGATTCTTCTTGAATTTCATTCTTCTTCATTGGTGGTAGGATCCTCTACCATAGTGGTCACAAATGAATCATGCTCTTCAAGAATAATCAACACTCTCTCTTTCCATGTGTTGAAGTTTGATGTTCCTTCAATTCGGTGTTCCGGTCGAATGTAAATTGATTTCATGGCTGAAATCATTTTCTCAACACTTCAAGATATATGTAGGATTAGCTTGTTGTACAAAAATAAGATCTTTCATGCCCTATGCTTTGTACCATGTTGATGTTGTGAGCAAAATCAGAGAATTGTGAACTTTAAAACTTTTATTAACCAATTCCATCACATATGTATCTCATAAATCAGCCACATATGAATATTTCAACCACATGTGAATCTCATAAATATATTAGCCACATGTAAATATCACAAATATATCAGCTACATAAATCTTCATAAATCATGTATATAAATCAATCAATCATGAGAGACAAGATATATCCTAGGAAAGCCCTTCAAACATGGAGGATGAAAAACCCAACAAATCTTTGAGTATGATAGATGGAATTGTAGAGAAGGGTTTACAACACATAAGCATATTTCTCGATAATAGATATCACCTCAGTAGTAGAGAGGAGTGTTGAAATATTGTAACTTCAAAGAATATTCTAAATGTATTTTACTAATGTAACCCAAGGGATATGTCTTATTCCTCCATCAGGATGTTAGTATTGTATTTGGTCATGAAAGAGTCACGAGGTATAACCTCCATTGTAAGTTAGGTCAATAGTACCCTATTGAATATAATATAATATTGTTTTGTGTCTTTTTAGTTGAAGTAGGCCCATTTATTTTGTTGGGTCCAACTTGTCAGGGTAAAAGTCAACTGACAGAAAGAGTATAAATATAGGATTCGTGTTCCTCATTTGAACACACACACTCACTTGTGTATATTGCATAGGAGAGAGAGAGAGAGAGAGAGAGAGAAATAAAAAAGGAGAAGGAATGCATGTTCTGGGGTTTTATCTTATACATCTATATAGAGGAAGTTTTTTTGGGTTTTCTTCCCCTTGAGGGTTTCCCAGGATAAATCTGTGTCTATCTTGTGATTGTGTTTCTTTCAATGATTATGCATTGATTGGAAATTTCATTAAAAATTAATAATATCTAGATAAGAATATGAAATCCTAACATGGTATCAGAGCTATCTTGAAAAAAAAAAATTTCACAAGGTGAAACACTCTCTCCTCTCCCTTCGACAAGAAATTAGTGTTTTTGTCAAAATTAGAATTTTGGAAATTTGATTGCATAGAAATTTGTGCCTCCATAGAGCGCATCTATTGAGCCATAGATCGAATTTTTTGTGTGAGTGGATCTTCGGGAAAGCCAAACCCTAATTTTTCCTTGAACCAAAAAATTGCAGAAAAACCAAAACCAGAAATCTGCAGAAACTGAAATCTTGCAAGCAATTTTTGAAGGATGAAGATTTGGAATCTCCAGAAACCAAGTGGACCAACCAAATTTCCTCAGTCAAGTGCATATCTTTGTAAGGCTAGTATTGTATTTTGATAAATTTCATTTTTTGGTGGCCTCCTAGATAATATGGCCCCAATCACTAAATCCCAGGACAATCTAGAAGGCATGGAAAACTTTCAAGCATGGAAGTATAGAATTGGTCTCATTCTGAGAGAGAATGACCTTGAGAAATATATAAAAGAAGAAGTTGTAGAACCAGAAGAATATGAAGCTAAGGAAAAGAACCAAAATGAACTAATCAAGGCAATGAGGATAATTGTTGATTCTATCAAGGATCACTTGATCCCTCAAGTGTCATCTAAAGAGAAATAAAAGAAAATGTATGATTCCATTTCCAAAATGTATGAAGGAACAAACATCTACAGGAGGATGAATTTGAAAGCTCATTTGAAGAGTACTAAGATGAGCAAAGGAGAATCCATTCAAGACTACTTCACAAGGGTCTCCCAGTTCAAGGAGAAACTAGAAGCCATTGGAGACTCCCTTGATGAAGATGAATTAGTTGTGACTACCCTCAATGGTCTCAATAGACCTTGGGATTCATTCCTACAGACTTCGTGTGCCAGAAAAGAAATTATGAAGTTTGACATTGTATGGTAAGATTGCATCCAAGAGGAATCTATAGTAGCTAACAGAGAAGCTCTACTCAAAGAATATGATCAATCCCTAACCACACATACCAGAAGATGAAGAAGAAAATTAAGCTTCAAGAAGGAAAGTCACAAGGAGTATCAACCTCCCAAGAGGTTTCAAAAGAAAGAGAAAACAGTTCCAAGAAAGACTACTCCCAATATAAATGCTACAACTGTCACAAGATATGACACCTTTCAAAAGAGTGTCCATTAAAGAAGAAGAACAACAAAATACATCATGCACATCTAGTTGAAGATGAGGATGAAGAATAATAAGAAATACCTCAAAATATAAAAGAAAAAGAAGAAAATGTAGAAGAATATGCACTATTCGTTGCATTATATGGGTCTGTAATACCTGGAGAAGATACATGGATTATTGATAGTGGTGCTTCAAAGACATGACATGATAGAAGAAAACTTTGTAAAGAATTGAAGAGAAGAACTCTCCTCAGAAAGTATCATTAGGAAATGACTATCAATATCACAACAAAGGTATTGGTGAAGAAAGCTACAAGATTGGATCTGGAACTCCCATTAAGATGAAGGAAGTACTATATGTACCAGTTTTGAAGAAGAACTTACTTTCCATCTCAGCATTAGATAAGAAAGGATATAAAGTTTCTTTTATAGATGGACAAGTACTCATGTCGACCAAAGTAAAATCAATTGAAGATGCAGTTATCATTGGTGAAGAAAAAGGAGGATTATATAAAATCAAAGGACATTCAGAAACAACCGTTGTCCATGAGATCACTAGCTCAAGTGAACTATGGCATAAAAGGCTTACTCACATCAACTACAAAGAATTACACTATGTGAGAAAAGTAGTAACTCACTTACAGATTTGAATATGGATCATGAAGTCACTTGCAAAAGATGTGCAATAGGAAAGAATATCAAGAATACATTTCCAAAGAGTGAAACAAAAACTACAGGTATGTTGGAATCAATTCATTATGATGTATGTGGTCCAATGCCCTCCACATATTTAAATGGATATGCATATTATGTTACATTTATTGATGACTATTCAAGAAAGACATGAATATACTTCTTTAAAAGAAAGAATGAAGTATTCGAAAAATTCAAGGAATTCAAATCCTTGATAGAGAACCATTCAGATAAAAGAATCAAGACACTCAGAACAGATAATGGTGGAGAATATACTTCAAAAAAATTTGAATCCTTTTTCAAAGAAGTTTGAATCAAGAGGGAACTAACCACTCCCTACAATCCCCAACATAATGGTGTGTTGCGGAAAGAAAGAATAGGACCGTTATGGAAGTAGTGAAAACAACAATCCAAGATCAAGATATTCCTATGCATCTATGGGATGAAGCAAAAAGAACAATAGTTTATGTGCATAATAGATTATCCCACAGTGCCCTTGGATTCAAAAATATAGAATAAATGTACATAGGGAAGAATCCTGAAGTGAGCCATCTCAAGATATTTGGTTGTCCAGTATATTTCCACATTCCAAAAGAAAAGAGAACCAAGTTAGACCCTTCCGGAAATAAGGGAGTATTTGTTGGATATTGTCAAGAATCCAAAGACTTCAGGATACATTTCAGGATTCCATCACATAGATATTAGTAGGGATGTAACATTTGACGAAGAAACATATCTTAATAAATATAGAAAGTAACAACATGAAGAAGTATATGAAGAGGATGTACCTCCCAGAAAAGTATAAGTTGCACCCTCTCCTGAAATAGAAGCATCAGAATATCATGATATGGTAGAACCTCAGGATCCCCATACTATGAGAATATCTCGAAAGAAAAAACCTTCTTGGGTAAGAGAAATCATACAAGAAGAAGAAAAGTATGGAGCTCCAGAAGGATCCACAAGAATAAGCAAGAGGTCAAATCCATTCTCATGTTATGTGGCATTGATGTGTGATATTGTAGATCAAGAACCTACTAGTTACGAGGAAGGCATACAAAATAAAGAATGGGTATAAGTAATGATAGAAGAATACTGATAAAAAATGAAGAATGATGTTTGGGATATAGTAGCCAAACCATAAAAAAAAATGGTGGTATCTTCCAAGTGGATCTACAAGATAAAACATGCAGCCGATGGAAGTATTGAAAAATACAAGGCAATATTTGTGGCTAGAGGATTCTCTCAAAAAGAGGGGATTGATTATGAAGATACATTTGCTCCATTAGAAAGGTACACTTTCATCAGAACCATCATGGCACTTGCATCCATGGTGAAGTGGAATCTACACCAGATGGATGTAAAGACAACCTTCATGAATGGTGTGATTGAGGAATAATTATACATAGAACAACCACAAGGATTTGAATTCAAATATAGAGGGACTCACGTATGTAATTTGAAGAAATGTTTGTACGGACTGAAGCAATATTATAGAG
Source organism: Pseudotsuga menziesii (assembly GCA_001517045.1). Lineage (NCBI taxonomy): Eukaryota > Viridiplantae > Streptophyta > Pinopsida > Pinales > Pinaceae > Pseudotsuga > Pseudotsuga menziesii. The sequence continues at coordinate 221,089 of LPNX010916311.1, read as the reverse complement.
CCTTGTATGGAAGAACATATAGATTCTTGGGAAGCTTGGGATTTATCAAGAGTAAAGTCGACCCTAACTTTTATCTGAAGGTTATGGATGATGAACTTGTCATATTATTGCTATATGTGGATGACTTATTCTTGACAGGAAATGAGAAACAGATTGTAGATTGCAAGAAGAACCTTGCTAAAGAATTTGAGATGAAATATCTTGGATCGATGCACTATTTTCTCGGCCTGAAAGTGTGGAAAATCCCAGAAGGAATATCTTTGAACAAGGGAAAGTATGAAGTGGAAATCTTAAAAACATTTGATTTGTTGGACTGTAAAACTATGGCCAGACCCATGGATACCGTTTTTTTATGTATGATGAATCATCAGAGTTAGTAGATGTGACTTAGTACAAACAGATTATTGGGTCGTTGATGTATATGACAAATACCAGGCTAGATATATGCTTTGTTCTGAACAGCCTGAGTCAGTATCTATTTAAACCTAGACATGCTCACATGATATCTGTAAAGCATGTGATGAGGTACCTGAAAGGTATGATAGACTTTGGACTATACTATGATAGATATCATGAAAACAGATTGTATGGATATACAAATTTAGATTGGGAAGGAAGTGTCGTAGAAAAAAAGATCTCTTCAAGTGCATGTTATTGTCTGGGATCCACCATGATCTCATGGTTTAGCAAGAAACAATCCAGTGTTTCTCTTAGCACGCCTGAATCAGAGTACATAACATCCTGTTCTGCTAGTTGTGAAGCGATATGGATTCAGAAATTGATGACAAGTCTATTTGACTTGGAGTTGGACACCACAGTGATTCTATGTGACAACAAGAGTTCTATAAATATTGATGAGAATCTTGTGTTCCATGACAAATCAAAGCACATAGAAATATGATATTTTAACATAAGGGATATGGTACCAAAGGGAGTTATAAAAATCCAGTATGTGAGTACTGTTGAGAAATTTGTTGATGTATTGACCAAAAATCTGTCTTGAGTAAATTTTAAATACTTCCATGATAAGCTTGGTGTAGTCCAAAAATACTTTCCTTGTAAGGAGGGACAGTGATGATGATATACGTATTTCCTCATAAGGAGGAATAGTGATGATGATATAGATATTTCCTCACAAGGAGGAAAATTGATGATTATATAGATATTTCCTCGCAAGAAGGAACAATGATGATGATATAGATATTTCCTCGTAGGGAGGAACAGTGATGATGATATTATAGACTTTCCTCGTAAGGAGGAATGATGATCATATGGAACCTCATCAGAAAGGGGGATAAGTTCAATGATATGGACCCTCCTTAGAAAGGGGTGTGGAAATTGAACCGAGGTGTTAGAACAATTACACTCACAAAAATTGCCAATTACACATGAAAATTACACACAAAGGAGATTGAATATGGAGCAGAACACTAATATGTATTGAATAAGTGTAAAATAGCCAACCTTGTGACATCATAGGCTACCACAATAAATAATTACATGAGATATTTGAATGCATTGGGATTCCATTCGAATTGGTCAAAAGCAGGCTTACTAAAACTAAGCAAATCCCCCATAGGTGCATAAAGTAACTTCCAAATCTGTCTAGGAGCTCACAAATTGGAAAAATCAATTAGGGAGGCTAATAGGTGATGGAAGGACAAATCATAAATTCTTTTATTAGGATAAAAGAGTGGAGGATTATGGGGACAAAAAACAAGTTAACTTCACCTAGTCAAACTTTCACAATTGCCTTAAAACTCAGTAAAAGCAGATATGGGCTAGGATGGCCAGGAATAAAGCAGAAATGATTCCAAGAGGTTTCCCAAGTGCTCCATGACTTAGTTTTAGTGAGTTTAACCATCTAGGACATGTGCAGGACAACTTCCATAGAGTGGAATACAGAAACTAGGCAAATAAGACAAAATGGAGATAATTAATGTCTAAGGTAGCTAACTATGGGTTGATTATTCTAATAGCCCCCCTTAATATTGACTTATGAGTAAATAATCAGAAAATAATAGGGCCTAGCAACAAGGCTTAGTCACCCTTTACATACTACATGTCCATTTAACCAAGGAAAGAGGCAAAAACCCAGTGAGAAAAATCCTCCCTTAAACATGGAGAGTAAAACAAAATTTGAAAATCTTGTCATCAATCATGCTTCACAGCATGATCAGCAATCCCCAGCAGTGATTTGAGATTGTTGAAAGTCTTCTGACAAAAAAAATTGGTGAAGATGTTTGCTACTTGTTCTGAAGATGAACAAAAGAGTAGGTGAATGGTGCCATCATGCACAAGCTGTCTGATGTAGTGTATATGGATCTCAATGTGTTTGGTTCTCTGTCTCTTAACTGGATCATTGCAGATTCAAACGGTACTCTGATTATCACAATAGATAGTAGTTGAGTATTCTGATTCGAAGCCACACTCACCAAGTAACCCCTGCAACCATAAACATTGAGTTGCTGCATTTACAACTCCTTTGTACTCTGCTTTTGTAGATGAGAGTGCAATGGCACTCTGTTTCTTGCTTGACCAGCTGATTGGTCCTTCAGCAAGCATGAACACATATATTGATGTTGACTTTTGATCTGTGTTGTCACCTTCCCAATCACTGTCAGTAAACCCAATCAAATCAAGATCAGATTTAGCTTTGTAGAAGATCCCATGAGTCCTTGTTCCCTGAACAAAGTTAAGGATCCTTTTGGCTTCTCTCCAATGGATCTCATGAGGCTGATCCAAGTTTCTTGAATCCACACTTACTGCATAATAAATATCAGGTTGAGTATGTGTAAGGTACAGCAAACACCCAATCAGTTGCTTATACAGTGTATTATTTACCATAGGTGAAGAATCTGCTTCTTCAAGCTTGAATCCTGAAAGGAAGGGAGTCTTGCTTGGATTGAAATATTTCATGTTGAACTTGTTCAGAAAATCCAAAGCATACTTGGAATGATGTAATTTTATTCCATGTTTGGTTTGAGCAATCTTGAGACCCAAGAATTGGTTCAAAAAGCCCAAATCAGTCATAGAAAACGCATGGTTCATTACATCCTTCAAGGAGGCAATTTCATCCTTTGAGCTTCCTGTAATGAGAAGGTCATCTACATACAAGACAATAATCATCAAAGAACCATGAATCAGCTTCAAATAAACATTAATATCAGACTTGCATTGAACAAAATTCAATGATAGCAGAAAGCCATCAATCTTGGCATACCAAGCCCTGGGGGCTTGCTTAAGCCCATACAATGATTTCTTTAGCCTGCACACAAGAGATGGAATAGTAACAAAGACTTGAGGCTGGTGCATGTAAATATCTTCAGTGAGATATCCATTCAGGAAAGCACCATTCACATCCATGTGATGTACCTCCCACTGCTTCGAAGCTGCAATGGCTAAGGCTAGCCTGATGGAGTCCATCTTTGCCACTGGTGCAAAGGTCTCATTGTAGTCTATGCCATGTACCTGTGATTAGCCCTTGGCTATGAATCTTGAATTATATTTTAAAGGTGAACCATCAGCAGCAAACTTGGTTTTGAAAACCCACTTACATTGAACTAGCTTCCTCCCGGGGGGAAGATCAACCAGCTCCCAAGTGTTGTTCTTCTGGAGTGAGCTGAATTCTTCTTTCATGGCTGTTTTCCATATTGGATCATGTGCTGCATATTCATATGTCTGTGGGTCTGATTCAACCATCAGATATCATTTCTCTGCAAGCAAGGGGTCTTTCATACATAGGGCACTCTCAAACTGAGATCTAGTCCTCCTAGAATCACTAGGATTTCCAGCTAGTTCCCCAGCTGCATGAATGGTATTTACTGCCCATTTTGGTCTTGTAGGAATGTTAGGATCTGCAATTAAATAATCATTATCAGACATATCAGAATTATCAAACTCACTTATCTCTTCACTTACATTTAGTAGTTCTGGTGGTGAAGAAGACTCTCCAACTTCAACTGCTCCTAAAGGCTCTTCTTGGAACTGAACACTCCTTTCAATGAAGGATTTGTTTGTGCTCAAATTTATCACCTTGTACACTTTTGAATCTTCAGAGTACCAAACAAATATGCACTCTTGGCTTTGCGGCTACAAAGCTTTCCTCTTTTCTGTTGGAATTCTAGCCCAAGCCCTTGAGCCAAAAATCCTGAAATGGGTCACATCTGGCTTGTGCCCACTCCATGCTTCGAAAGGAGTCATACCATCAAGCTGTTTATGAGGCACTCTATTCTGGGTATATGCTGCACAATTTATAGCTTCATCCCCAAACTTTGGTGGCAAAGTCTTAGCCTCCATCATGCAGGTTTCCATCTCTTTCAGTGATGTGTTCTTCCTTTCAGGAACACCATTTTGCTGGGGTGTGTAAGGGATAGAATGCTGCATATGAATACCTACATCTGCACAATATTGAGTGAACTCAAAATTGACATACTCACCACCATTGTCAGATCTAAGGACCTTGAGTTTCCTCCTAGACTGGTTTTCAACCAAAGCCTTAAAGACTTTGAAGAGGCCAAAAACTTCAGACTTGTGTTTCAGGAAGTAAACCCAGCAGAACCTAGAAAAGTCATCTATGAATGTCAATGCATATTTGGCTTGACTCATTGACATATGAATAAATGGGCCAGCAACATCACTATGGATCAACTCAAGAGGTGCAGAGGTTCTCTCATGACTAGCTTTCTCAAATTTATGCTCTGGGTGTTTTCCTAAGATGCAACCTTGACAGACTCCTTTGGAAAACTTAATCTTTGGTAACCCTATGACCATTTCTTTTTCACTAAGATCAGAAAGATACTTATAGTTAATATGGCCAAATATTTCATGCCAAAGCTTGCTTGCCTCATTAGCATGAATCAAAAGAGCAGAGGGGTTTGAGTAGGGTAGAAAATGTGAAAACATGTATACCTTCGAAGTGTGATTTGCAACTCCTTTTGCAATGACTTTACCACTTGAGATCTTTGTGATCTCAACTTCATCAGGGGAGAATATGACCTTCTTTGGAGACCCTGTGTGGGTCATCTGATACACTGATAAGAGGTTAGAGGCAAGACCTGGAACATACAATACATTACTGAACTTACCATGGTCAAGATCAATCCTCCCTCCACCCAAACTTTCAGTGAGAGAGTCATCTCCCAATAATATTGGTGGACCTTTCGACATGTAAAGTAAGGTGAATGCCTCCTTGGAGGAAACCATATGTCTTGAAGCTCCAGAATCAATGATGAAACTAGGTGAGCTTGATGTGCCAGCAACCAATACATGAACTCTCTCTCTGTCTTCTGAATTTGATCCTCCTTCCCTCTTCTTTGAGCTATTAGGAAGGGAGATGCCATTCTTCTCTAGGAGTTGGGTCAACATGTCAATTTGCTTCTTCATGCAGGATATTTCAAGATGATTTCCCTTACTGCAGTATGCGCACTTGCTCATTTCTCCTTTGTTCTTCTTCTTCTAGGGGTTCTTCTTGGAACCTTGGGGGTCCTCTTGAGACTTGTTCTTGTCTCTCTTTTGCCCAGGTGGATTCTTATCTTTCTTCTTGCCTTTTGAATCCACCCTTGAATCTCCAACAACCAAATATTGGTCTTTGGAAGGTTTGATGGTGCCCATCATCAACAGTTTATCTTGTTCTTGTGTGAGAGATTCCATGAACTCTGCAAGTTGAGGCATCTTCCAAGCTCAAGCTGTCAACTTGGTGGCATGGAAGGTCAAAAAAAACACTGAATAGTTAGGTCCAAGCTTCGAGAGTATGGCCAAAACCAGTTGCTGCTCCTTCTTTTCGATTCCACACTGTTTTAGCTGTAAAACAAAGGCTTTAAACTTGGAAAAGTAGAGTTGCATGGATTCGAAGCTGCTGGGACTCAAGGAGATCAATTCATTCTTGATTTGATGTCCTCTCATCTCATCTGTTTTACCAAAAATCTCAACAACCTTCTCCCATACTTCATCTGGTGATGTCAATCCATTAAGATGGAGAAAAAGGTCTCTAGATATGCTCAGACACAGGAGACCATAGGCCTCATCCCTCCTGTTGTTCCATTTAATTTTCTCTACAACTGCATTGGGCTCTACTTCTATTGCCATAGTCACTCTATAGAGGCCTTTCTCTCTCAACAGTATCTCCATATCTATTTTCCATTCAAAGAAATTAAATGGAGTCAAGATGATCTTCTGAGATTGATCCATGGCTCAGAAATTGTCCCTTCAGTTAGCAGAATGCTCCCAGTCAATGATGTTGAGCCTGCAATAAAAATATGGAAAGAGATAAATTGATCTACAAAGGCTCCGATACCATGTGGAAATTGAACCCAGGTGTTAGAACAATTACACTCACAAAAATTGCCAATTACACATGCAAATTACACACAAAGGAGATTGAATATGGAGCAGAACACTAATATGTATTGAATAAGTGTACAATATCCAACCTTTTGAAGTCATAGGCTACCACAATAAATATTTACATGATATATTTGAATGCATTGGGATGCCATTCGAATTGGTCAAAAGCAGGCTTACTAAAACTAAGCAAATCCCCCATAGGTGCATAAAGCAACTTCCAAATCTATCTAGGAGCTCACGATTTGGAAAAATCAATTTGGGAGGCTAATAGGTGATGGAAGGACAATTCATACATTCTTTTTTTAGGAGAAAAGAGTGGAGGATGATGGGGGAAAAAAACAAGTTAACTTCACCTAGTCAAACTTTCCCAATTGCCTTAAAACTTAGTAAAAGCAGCAATGAAGCAGAAAAGGAAGATATGCGCTAGGAAGGCCAGGAATAAAGCAAAAATGATTCCTAGAGGTTTCCCAAGTGCTCCATGACTCAGTTTTAGCAAGTTTGACCATCTAGGACATGTGGAGGACAACTTGCATAGAGTGGAATATGGAAACTAGGCAAATAAGACAAAAATGGAGATAATTAATGTCTAAGGTAGCTAACTATGGGTTGATTATTCTAACAAGGGGGAGCAGGTTGATTGTATGGACCCTCCCTGGAAAGGGGGAGTGATGATGAGACTAACACTGCAAATAATATGGTAGTGATTCCCTAGTAAAGAAAAGGGCAAGTGCTCCTGCAGATGCTAATGAGTTCTGACATTTACGTGTGGACGAAAGTATACTCTCTTGACAATGGTATTGGAGACAAGAACACTCTGCTCTTGAGATTGGTCCTAGCCCTTATCGACTGAGGATGGTCCTGCAGATGATGCTCTCCTCTAGAGAGTGATCCTACATTCACTTGTAGGATGGTATTGTAGACAAGAACACTCTATTGAGAGTGGTACCAGTGCTAATATGATAAGCATGGTGTATGATGAGTCCTGCAGTCATTTGTGGATGTTGTGGTCCTGCATTCATTTGTGGATGAGATGTGAATTTAGTTGTAGACGATGTGGTCTTGCATTCATTTCTGGATGATATCTGCACTCAGTTGCAGATGATGTGGTCCTACATTCATTTGCGGATGATATCTGCCTTCATTCGTAGATGATGTGGTTTTGCATTCATTTTCATATGATATCTTCATTTATTTGTAGATGATGTGGTCCTTCATTAATTTATGAATGAGATCTACATTCCTTTGTAGACGATGTGGTCTTGCATTAATTTGTGGATGAGATGTGCATTCATTTGTAGAATATATGGTCCTGCATTCATTTGTGGGAGATCTAGTTGGTCGATGATATGGACCCTCCTTGTTAAGGGGAGTAGGATGATGAGGATTGCATCATCCTAGGACTTATGTCCAAAAGTGATAGGGATTGATCATCCCACAAAGAGATAATGTGTGTTGCAGGTTATGTTTCTTTCCACAATGTTATTGATTAACAGATAAAGCAAGGGTGTAGATGATGAAAGTGTTAATCGAAGGATCAAGTGACCGAGTGTTGCAAAGGATCAGGTGATTGAGCGCTACAATGGATCAAGTGATCGATTTCTACAAAGGATCAAGTGATTGAGTGTTCCAAACGATTGAATGATTGAGTGGTGCAAAGGATTGAGTGATCGAGTGCTGCAAAGGATTAAGTGATCAAAATACTTCATGAAGATGAAGATCAAAGTGTCGCTGCAAAAGATCGAGTGATTGAGTGCTACAAGGAGATGAAGATCAAAGTATTTTTGCAAAGGATCAAGTGATCAAATACTGCAGAAGATGAAGACTCAGTGTTGTAGAAAATGATATTCCAGTACTGAAGATTTTGAAGATGTTCCAGTAATAGTTATAGCTACTGATGATTGTTGAAAACTTCCTATGATGTATAGATGTATTGCCTTGATACTGTTGAAGATGCCTCTCCCCTTTCTCCTATATTTCATTATGTCATTTTCAATAGAATACCCTTCTCGTTAAGGGGTAGTGTTGAAATATTGTAACTTCAAAGAATATTCTAAATGTATTTTACTGATGTAACCTAAGGGAGATGTCTTATTGCTCCGTCGAGATGTTACTATTGTATTTTTTCATAAAATATTAATGACTTATAACCTCCATTGTAAGTTGGGTCAATAGTACGCTCTTTGATATAATATAATACTATTTTGTGTCTTCCTAAGTTAAGTCGACCCAATAAGTTTGTTGGTGACGACTTGTTAGGGTAAAAGTCAAGTGACAGAAATAGTATAAATAGAGGAGCTGTGTTCCTCATTTGAACACACACTCTCACATGTGTATAACGCATAGGAGAGAGAGAGAGAGAGAGAGAGAGAGAGAGAGAGAGAGAGATCAATAAGGAGAAGGAGCACCTGTTTTGGGGTTTTATGTTATACATCTATATAGAGGAATTTTTTGTGGGGTTTTTTCCCCTTGAGGGTTTCCCAGGATAAATATGTTTTTATCTTGTGATTGTGTTTCTTTCAGTGATTATGCACATGCTATTGATGTGAAATTGGATTAAACACTAATGATATCTATCTAAGCATATGAAATCTTAACAATGAGATATTCAATGCAACCCTGCAAAAAAAAACTCCATGCAATTGTGTTGAACTTTCCATATGCCTAGCATATTAATAACAAGACAAAAACCATAGCATGTATAAGGTAGGGAAAAGGAGGCCTAGTAAACACATTGAGAGCACCAACTACTGCATTCACAAGGAGGATATAACTATAACCCCCTCCATAAAAGCATTAGTGCCCCTCCTTTCCTCAATTATATTTAACTCAATGTTCACCATATTGAACTAAAAGTGAATTGAGTTGAACTTAATTTTAACTGACTTGAACTAATTGTTAACTGACTTGAAATGAATGTTAACTTACTTGAAATGAATTTTAAATTACTTGAACTAAATGTTAACTGAATTGAACTAAATGTTAACTTACTTGAACTAAATGTTTAACTGACTTAAATCGAATGTTAACTTACTTGAAATGAATGTTTAATTGATTTAAAATAAATGTGAACTGAACTCAATCTTTAACTAATTTCTTATCACTTAGTTAACAGGATAACTTAACTGTCATAAGTGCTTCACTCTTAATGCCATCCATGCACAATTTCTATTATTAACTTTTCATGTATCTCTTTAGTTAACTGATGCATGTCTATTGATGAACATTAATCTCTTCTTTTATTAACTAATTACATTCATTAATAGTTCAATTAATGCTTTGACTGAGGCATTGATTGAGGCATTCATATTTTATTGAATCTTTATAACTTGAGTTCACTCAAACACTTGCATGGGAAATCTGGATTCTCTTTCTCTAGGATTTATCTCATCATCATAAAATAATTAATGCATGTTCCATATGCATATGATTTATCCATATTATCATATCATACTTAGAATAATTATTCCATACATACTTATGATCATATATATTACCTCAGTCCATATAGTCATATGCTAAAGTAATTCATTATAGGGGTACCTAAGCCCTAAAGGATACTTATAGCACTTAGTGACCATGACTAGAAACATATCACATAGTATAACCACTTCAACAAATGGAGGTCCACAGTCTTGATACAACACAAGATCATCTCCACTATTAGAGATCCATTCTCATAGGGTACCTTCTATGAGAATACTTGACTTTATATTACTCACAAGTCTAGTCTTGATATTACTCACACGACTCAACTTGATATTACTAACAAGATTTACAATCTTGGGGTAGTACGAAAGGACCTCCCCCGAAAGAGGGAGTCATGATGAGGATGTGGATGTGGTTCATGTTGCAGTGGTGTGGTAGCACAGTCTAGGATTGGTATGTCAGCATGATAAGGCCTGGTTGATCCCACTGGGATTGGTATATCAGTGATAAGAAGGAATGTTTGATCCTATGGATATTAGTATGTATGGATAGGATTGTTTGGACCGAAAGGATTAGTAATTTAGGCAAGTCTTGTTTGGTCTCCAGGTAGATCAGTAAGTATGGATAGTATTGTTTGGTGCAAAAGGATTAGTAAGACAGACAAGGCCAGTTGGGTCTACCATAATTCCCACCATGATGCTGCTTTAGATGATTCCAACACTCTATTTTGATGATGTGGTTGTGGTTCTAGCACTCTACGTTGATGATGTGGTTGTGGTTCCAACACTATGTGTTGAAGATGTGGTTATGGTTCGATCATTCTGTGTTGTTGATGTGATTGTAGTTCAAACACTTTGTGTTGTTGATGTGGTTGTGGTTCTATCACTTTGTGTTGATGATGTGGTTGTGGTTCCAACACTTCGTGTTTATGATGTGGTTGTGGTCCCAACACTTTGTGCTGATGACATTGATGTCGTTTTGGTCCAAGCACAATGTGTTGATGATGTTGATTTGGTTGTGGTCCTAGCAATTTGTGCTGATGATGTTGATGTGGTTGTGCTCCCAGAACTCTGTGTTGATGTTAATGACGTTGGCTTAGCATTTTCATGGAGGCTTCACTTGTTGACCAATATCCTATCACGTTAGTTCATATTGTGTGTTTTAAAATTATTAAAAGTTGAACCAATATATTGTAGGTATTTGGGGCATGAGGGGTTTAAGGTGGGGGTGGGTAGGGTGGTTTATAAGGATTGAGATATAAAAATGGGTGGGGAAGAGGTTTTAAGTATTGGGAGGGGGTTTCAACAAAAAGAGTTTGGGTCAATATCTATGGAAATCAAGGGTATTATTTAATATCCCATGATTGCACATGCTATGTGAGATGTTCACTAAGTGAAGTCCCCATGAGAATTTTATGCTAATGATGATGATGTTCCAGCATCTCTATGTTGATGATGCAGAGGATGATCTAGCATTTATTTTATGATGATGGCATTGTCTTAATACTAACATGATAATGATGTTGTTGTTGTCCTAGTATTCATATACTGATGTTGCAAATGATGATGATGTCCCAATATTCACATACTAATGTTGCAGATGATGATGATGTCACAGTATTCACATACCGATGCATCCTAAACATGTGACTTCCATATGGATTCACAAAGAAACCAATGGTTCTTGATATCTTATTTCCCATTTCTCCATATCTCCATGAATAACAAGGGGGGTACTACATTTACTCCTACCATAATACTTGGTCTAAACCCTACAAGGATGAATCCATTGGGAACATGTTGCATAATTAAGTTGTAACTTGAATGTACAATAGGGTTGCTACAACTTTGGACTACACTATATTTTCCAAAATTAATACTACTTCCAAAATCCAAATAATGTTGAAAATGGGTTACTACTACTTCATATCAATGTTCCAACTTGAATGTTACTACTTCTCAACACTTTTCCTACTTTACTAATATTACTTCCTAATTTACTAGGGAATAGAAATACAAATCATAATTAGATATGGGATATAGTTTATGATGCACAAATACCCAAGAAGTGGTTGGGTTTGTTCTAGACACATTGATTTTAGGTATGGATTCTTTTAACTAAGGGGTTCTATGTCTTGAAACATTGGGTGCACATCCTCATCAAATCCATTTGAATTATGAATATGTTTGGTTCCTACCGGATCAACTACTTTATGTTCATCCAAGACTTGTTTTAAACTCAAATTTCCTTCATAAGTTTGGATGGATTCATTAATATTTAAAATTTATCTTCATCCTTCTACCTCCATTGAAAAACTTATTGAAAGAAATGTATCTTCAGAAGATATTATATTGTACTTTTATTGTATTCCTCATTCGAATATGTTATTCCTCCACTCGAAGATGCCTTTTTTTACACCTAAATCTCATCACCACCATGTGTAGAGAACCCAAACATCATATTAGACCCAAAATCCCAAAATATGAAGTGAAATACTGGCTTTTTCCTCATTTCTTACAGTTTTACAAGTCTAAGTTGAGCACCGCTTTTGACCAGTTAGCAAGGTGTGGTACCTCCTTCATAAAACTCAGGTAACGCTTATTGCCTTTTGACAATAAGCGGTTCCACCACTTATGGCTTGTGTACAATGATTGGTTCTTCCCTAGCACCGCTCTGTCATAGTGGAGGAGAAGCAGTGCCCTTGGTAAAAAGTGAAAAGAGAATTCTTCATGAAACTTCTCGAAGAGAGGCTTCGTGGAAACCTCAACCCTACCTCATAGGGATACATGGAATCGAGATCCATTCTTTTGGGATCTCCCTTCCACCTAATCCACAAATTTCTCAACCATCTCTATCTATTCAAATCCTATAAAAGAAGGCTCATACTCCATGGTTGAGGAGAGAGCAAGGTTATGCTATTGCATTGAGATTCTAGTCATTTGTGATTGAGCATAGGAGGATCAAGTTGGAACTTTTGGGGACAAGATCATTGACTTGAGAGGAGGCATCATGACACTAAGGCAAAGGTTGTAATCTTTTCTCATTATCATTAATGAAAAGTTGGTTCCTTTCCCATATACTTCTGATGTTATAATCACACTTTTTATTATCATATTCCTTAGTCATTGATATAGATGTTGTAGATTATTTTCTAGTATCTTTGATCTCATTGTGTATTTGATGTGTTTAAGAAAGTATTTCCTCGGAGATCTATTTCCATAGGAGAACAGTTATCTCACTCCATCAAAGAGTTTATCCCTGCTGTCTACAACTTGTAGGGGGAGTATTCTAACTTTGTCATGACTCATTTTTTCTATATCTAAACCATTCAAACTAGAGGAACAACTCTTGTCCGCAGGAGGTGCAAAATTCCTAGCAAAAAATATGGCGACTTCGCTAGGGAACCAGTTTTTTCAGTATATCTGATCTTCTTTAATCCTAAAAAACCTTGTCTGAAATCCAATTCCAACTTGTTTAGTGATTAATATCCACTAGGTTTTCTAGTGGAATATTGCTAAGTTTGATCAGATATGTTTAGATATGAGTTAATTTTGCATTCTATGTTCAATTCCGCACTTAATTTTGTGATTAGCTTCTTATTTATCAACAATATATGATCTTGTTGTCGACTTTTTATTGGTTTTGAATGCTACAGGATCACCGCTCCTGCAAAGAGGGAAATAAACGGTTCCACTGCCTATGCACAGTAGTCAAGAAGCGGTGCCACCACTCTATTACCAAAGACAAGAGGAGGTTCTGAGATGAAAATGCTCTGTCATCCATTGCCATAAGTGGTGCCAGGTTAGTATCTTCCAGCCTTGTAGTTTCAAAGCTTGGTTCATGGTCTTTCAGTTTCTATTTGTTTTGGGCTTAATGTCTGAGATTTAAACTATTCAGGGTCAGAATTTGATTATGTGGTAAGTACTTGGTTTGTTTCAATCAAAGAGATAGATTGTGTTCATTGTCTTGATTGCTTGTGTGCTTAGTTTTACTTTCTAAAGGAATTTTTGAAAGCTAGATCAGTTAGATCTCTTTGTTGAAATCATAGGTTGAAAGGAAAGATATGCTCATAGGCTTTTACTTTTTGTTCTTCATTAGTTTATGAGAAAATTTCTTGTTACTTTTGATAAAAGAGAAAAATTTTGATATTTGGTTATCATTGTATTTAGAAGATGATTATTGGATTTTTTATTAGCCTCATAAGCTTTCAACTATCTATTTTTCTTCTTCTTGATATATTGGCTAGTCTCATCAAAAATATTATCATAGTATTAAAGATTAAATTTTCCATTTTATGAAGAGTAGTGCAAAAGCTTCAGTGTGCCTTAGTATTGCTAGTGTTTCTTTTTAGGAAAAAGAGATCTTGTTTTTCACTGCTTGCTTTCAGAAAAAGTTAGATTAGAAGAGTGTTTCTTTTTGTTTTCTCGGAATATTTTGGTTCAGTGTGCTTGTTTGGGAGAATTTTTGGGTTTTTGAAATGAAATTGAAAAGAAAAATATTCTCTCCTTCTCGTAGGTAGGCATGTTTTGAATGGTAAAGTAAAAGAAGTTTCATAGCATACTTGCATGGTTTTACAACTTTGTCCACACTCCATGCATTCACCTAACCGTTCAATTTGAAATTAACGGTAGTTGTAAGTTAAAAGTTTTAGTAATTTGAGTGATAAGTTAGTGACATGTTCCAACGTCGTTAAATGTAGGAACTATCATCTTTTTCCTCCATTGCAACCTGAGACATGCGTGGTTCTTCCATGTACCATCGGTATATTGAATGGCCTTTCATATACACTTGAGGTATATAGAAAGGTACTTCATGTACTCGATTGTATATCAGAAGGCCCCTTTTGAATGGTTATGCATTAGACAACACTACTACGGATTTGAACTCCCACGTACCTTGCGTATATCAGGAGGCTCTTCTAGGATTCATGAGACCATCTGAGAAAATCCCTTTTGGTCATCTTGTTGGTGCAATACATCGAGAACAACACTTGGAGAGATTACTATGCACGTGCCATCCAGGTAGTCAGGTATTCAGGTGAGGGATGGTTGATCCTCCTTGCCGCATTTTATTGTTGGACCCTATGATATAGAGCGAGTTGTAAAGACTTGACAATCCTAGTGAGGAACCGAATTACTTCAGCCCCACTTGTCGCTTAAGTTTACTTGTGGCCTATAGCTTGTGTAGGAGAATACCTTGTGTGATTTTCCTTAGTTTTGAAACCCTAGGTTAGGTTTAGTGACTTTTACAATCTGGTTGAGTTTCAGTTGAGACAATCTAGAAGGAATCACGGCTTATCGCTCGACTTTCCTCCTGCTATAGGGGAAGGTCCAATGGAATCCATAGACCAAGGTGTCGCAACTAACTCCCATGTGGAAGGAATGCTAGTTGTGGAAATTGCAGATCAATTCACTTCTTACGTTAATCCCTTGGTCCAACAGCCTCCTATGGCTGAAACTTCCTTTCATTCTCTTATGGAAGGTCATACTAATAGTCCCAATGAACCTGAGTATGGCCCTGATGCTCCTTTTTGGAGAACCTCTATGGGTCAAGAAATTTATGAATTCGGAGTAACTATACCTTCTTTTGGGAATTCTCCTCTTAGTGAGGATGAGTATAGAAGAATCCAAGCCTCTCTTGATCATGCTCAAAATTTTTCAAAGAGGATGGAAAGAATTATTCCCTTGCCCATACCTCATAAGAAATCTATGTCACCTTGGTTACCTCGTAAAATGGATCCTTGTCTTGTTGCTGAAATTAGGGCTTCCACTAATGGTTATCCATCATATGGTGAGACTTCTCACCATCCAGGTCAAACCTCCAACTCCGCTCCTGCAGTTTTGAATTCTAGGTGCATTTCTAGTCATCCTATACCTTCTATGGCTGGGGGGAAACCTTCAGTTCCAGTGGTGTCAGTACCTTCCAACGTTGGGGGGAAACCCCTGGCACAAGTTGCATCATCAGTTAGTGGAGTTCTTACTAGTACCATATAGATCTCTACTACAAGACAATCTACATATATGTTCCTCCTACCAATACCAATATGGTAAACCCCCCATCAAGTTTAGGTCAACCCTCAGGGGTACAAGCTACAGTTAATCAAACCTCTTGGCATTATGGTTACCCAAAAAATCAAATACCTGTAGGGAATACGAATTATCAAGCTACACCTACAGGAACTATGTATCCTGAAATTCCATACCCTGGAAACATGTTTACACTATGGTGGCAACCTAATTGGTCCTACATGCCAGCAATTGGAGGAATACCTATTAATACTACTAGAGGTTCTGGTGGGCCACATTATGGTGGCCTGCCCCATGGAGGCCCACCTGGAGGAGGGTAATCTGGCAGAGTTCCACCTTATGGAGGACCACCATCCAGAGGTCCAGCACCCAGAGGGCCACCATCGGGAGAACCACCACCCAGAGGGCCACCACATGGAGGACCACCACCTGGAGGTCCACCTTTTGGAGGACCACCGCTTGGAGGTCCACTGCCTAGAAGTCCACCACCTAGGGGTCCACCATCTGGAGGTTCACCACCTGGAGGTCCACCACCCGGAAGCCCACCACCTGAAGGTCCACCACGTGGTAGCCCCCTCGAGAAGGATCTTCGGGAGGATCATCTTCTCATCAGCCTTTTCAATAACCTTTGTATCAGTCAACCTATGGTACTACTGGTGGACACATGCCTTATCAATACTACCAGTATGTGGAACGTAATCGATAATTACCTTTCTTGGAAAATTTGGACTTACTTGATCTATCCAAGTTGATAAATGATCCCATTCGACATAATCCTTCATGGCCCGCTATTTCAGTAAAATTTCCATTATACATTCTGAAGTTTGATGGAAATTAGGGAGATGACCCCAAGAACCATGTTATGAATTTCCATCTATGGTGTTCCTCAAACTCCTTGATGGATGACTTTGTTCAATTGAGACTCTTCCAATGCACCTTGACCAGCATGGCCACGAAGTGGTACATTGAACTCCCACAATATTCATTTGTAGATTTTAGTTCTCTGGAAACTATTTTTCTTACACACTTTCACCTACCCATTCATTACAAAACAGGTACATATATTTTGACTTTGCTCTGTCAGAATACCTCCACCCACATATCAGACCATATCCATGACTGGAGAATATGGAGACGGCACATTAAAGCTCCCATCCCGAACCAACTATTAGCTGATTGGTTCATGAAAATGTTGTTGCCTCCTATCCCTCGAGATGTGGATATGGGCACTGCTATTACTGAAGAGAAGGTTATTAGTCGTGCTCAGTATTTGGACTTGGTATATTCCCAATCTAGAATTCTATATGACTTAATTCCTCAAGCTCCTCGTCCCATCACAAATCCTGCTAAACCACCTGCAGAAACCCCTATTGATGGGGTTGTTGGTTCAAGCTAGCCCTCATCAGAAGTGAAACCTGCCAAGCAACCAAATTCTTCTATCATTTCTCCTTCAAATCCTATAGTTTTCGTTGAGGTGAATTCTATTCAAAGTATGCAAACACCCGGTAACAAGAAAAAAGGAAAAGGTAAAAATAAAATTCCTAGAAACCAACAGGAAAATCCTAAGCGTGCGACCACTGAGAATGAAAAAGGAAAGACAAAAGCCAAATATACATAATTATTATGTGGTGGAGATCGCTCAACGAAGGAATTTCCTTGTCATGACGAGATCCATAAGTTTTTAAAAAGGAACCCCACACCAGCCGTTCTTATTGATCCCCTTCCCTCTCAACAGCTACTCATAGACCACATGTCTAATCAAGGAACCTCTAGTTCCACAGAGGAAATTAGAATGATGTCCTCAGAGATTGATATTTTTTTGACTCGTAGCCAATCCTACAACAAACCCATGGATAAGAAAGATGAGAAACCTTCTCCTGAAAAATCCCCTCTCACTGGTTCTTCTGCATCCTCATCTATTGGCCCCCTCACTATCGAGAAACCTAATTTCAACATGATTTTGTGTCCACCCAAGAGTACTCTCAGGAAGGTTGTTTTCAATCCCAATGCTTGAGCTGCACAATTCTACAACTTTGTTGAAGATCTAGCCCAGGCACCCTGTGCAATTTCTACCCTAGAAGTGCTCCAAAGTTGTCCTACATAACACAAAAACTTGTTAACTTCCTTGGGAGCCTGGGACCTGAAAAACACCAATTTGATTCATTTCAATGTGGAGAACTAAAATTCTATATTATCCCACCAAATTTCTTTTCAAATTTCAATGAGAGTAGTTGGGAGAAAGATCCATAAGACCATTCTGGATGAGGGAGACTCTACCTCGGTTTTGTCTATATCTCGTTGGAGAGCCATTGGTTCTCCTGAGTTTACGAAGTCACCTACTACCTTAAAATATTTTGATGGAAGAGGTTTCCAGCCCCATGGTTTGTTTCCAACCCTTTCATTCGAGCTTGGGGGAGAAACTATTTCCATCCCCCATTAGATTACAATCTTCTATTGGGGAGAAATTGGTTTTATGCTATGACCGGTGTCCCTTTGACATTATTTTGAACTCTCCAGTTTCTGTATTTAGGGAAGATTGTGACTATTGATCAACTTGACTATTATTCATTTAATGTTACTACCCCTGCTACGAATAACATCCCTATGCTAGACCAATCCCCTCCTTGCTATCATTTGATTGGGGTAGGCATGTTGAAGGACTCCACTCTTATGGGTGTGTTTCCTCCAGCTCATCCTAGTACATAATTGGTGATCGTAAATATGATTTCCACAATTGGATATAATACTAAAGGAAAATAATTTGTTGATTCATCCTCCCTTGGTCTGTATGAATCATTGTACGATGTTGTCCAATCTATTTTCGATGTCCATAATGATGATCTTCGTCTTATGGATTTGGATCCTTACCACCTGCCTTACTGGTTAGAACCCTCTCTCCCTACTCTAGACTATCTCTCCCAGACTTTTCCATCAGAGGATTCCATCATGGAGATTATGAGTACGGATGAATCTATATGGGAGGATCATCACCATCGATCCTCGTTCCTCCCCAATACCAGTTCTGCATATTTTGATTTTGTATTTCTCATTGGTACTGATATTCTCGACACTCCGCAAATTCCTATATTGTTGCAAAATACTGAATCCGAAGGAAATCTATGCAACATTACTAAAACAACCCCAAGCGACATATCAGTCAAGCCTTGAATCATCAAGTACGTTCACGTGGGGCAAAACTACTCGAATGAAGAAGCTAAAAGCTATAAAGCACTTTTCAAAGACTTCCACGATATTTTTTTCCTGGACCTATGAAGAAATTCCTGGGATAGACCCGTCTATTGTGGTTCATGAAATTAAAACCTATCCCACAGCCAAGCCTGTCTAGCAAAAATTATCTCAAGTCCATCCACGGAAGGTTGCGGCTATTAAAGCCGAAGTAGAAAAACTTCTAAAGGTGGGGTTTATCTACCCCCCCGCCCTGACAGAATGGGTGTCTAATATCGTTCCTGTCAATAAAAAGCATGACACTATTAGAGTCTACACCAATTTTCAAGATTTGAACAAAACTTGTCCTAAGGACAATTTTCCAACTCCACATATCGATCAGATTATCGACAAATGTGCTAGAAGTGTCATCTTCTCTTTCATGGATGGATTTTCTGGCTACAATCAAATTGAAATATTACCTGGTGATCAACAAAAAACAAGATGTATATGCCCATGGGGAACCTTTGCATATCAGACATTATATTTTGGCCTTAATAACATTGGAGAAACATTCCAGTGTTCCATGTTCTATGCATTTCACGGCATTAAGCACATCATGGATCCATACCTTAACGATCTCCCAGCTCATTTGCAGCAATAGGAGGACCACCCTCGGCATCTTTGGGAAATTTTCCTTAGACATTGTCATTATAACATACAGCTGAATCCACACAAATGTGTGTTTTGTGTTGAGACGAGACGTCTTCTTGGATTTGTGGTTTCCAAGGATGGCATCCGGATTGACCCATTGAATATTACTGCTGTATCGTCCCTACCTGCCCCAACAAGCATTACTAAACTCCAAAGTTTACAAGGGAAGGAAAACTTTCTTCGTCGTTTCTTTTGCAACTTCACAGAGAAAACACACAGTTATATGGGTCTCCTAAAGAAGGATACTTCGTTCTTCTGGGATAACCAGGCCCAACGAGCTTTTGATAAGCTGAAACATGCTCAGACCCATTCACCCATGTTGCACCCCCCATATTTCTACTGTATGTTGTTGCCTCCACTACCACCATTAAAATGGTGTTAGCAAAGGAATAACCAACGGTCAAGAACATGTGATATATTATGCCAGTAAGAATCTCATCGATTCTCAAACCCGCTACTCACATGTGGAGAAGTTAGCATTGGCTACTGTCATTGTTGTTCAAAAATTTCATCATTACTTCTTGCTTCACACTACCACAATACTTGCAGATAAAAACCCTATGTACTACATTCTGACTCATCATGTACTAGGGGAAAATATTCACAGTGGATTGTAATCCTATAGGAATTTGACCTTGAGTTTGTCAAAGCCACTTCAAAGAAGTCTTTGGTCTTTGCACAGCTGATGTGTGACCTTCCCTGTGCTTTGATGGATATTGAGCCTAGTGATTCATTTCCGGATGAATTCCCGTTCTTGACAAGCACAACCAACCCATGGTATGGATATTTGATCATTTTTCCCCAAACTCAAAGATTTCAGCCCAACATATCCGATGATGATCATCGCCATATCTGTCACCATGTGAAATGCTATCTTATCTTAAATGATACGTTGTACATACATGGTATTGAATCCATTCTCCAATGATTCCTTACACATGAGGAGGTTGAACAAGTCCTTAATGATTTCCACTGTGGAGCATGTGGCGGTCATCTTTCTAGGATGGATACTGCCTAGAAAATCCTTCGCGATGGTTATTTCTAGCCTTCAATCTTCAAATATTGTCACGAGGGAGTTAAGAAATTCCCACCTTGCCAGCACTTTTATCCGAAAAACGCACCCACCTTGCTCCTTTACACCCCATCATTCATTAGAGGAAATTTCAACTCAAAATGGGTGTTTTAACCTTCATTCAAATTCCATGTCATCATGTGTTAGCCAATGAAATTGATTT
Source organism: Pseudotsuga menziesii (assembly GCA_001517045.1). Lineage (NCBI taxonomy): Eukaryota > Viridiplantae > Streptophyta > Pinopsida > Pinales > Pinaceae > Pseudotsuga > Pseudotsuga menziesii. The sequence goes on along the minus strand of LPNX010916311.1, from coordinate 200,178 downwards.
AAATTTGAAATACCATATAGGTCTTAAACACTTTTTAATATAAATTTGGGGATAGGTATCATAAAAAAAACTACTTTTTTTGTTCGTATTTTCGACATATCTCCCTGTGTGTTTACTCAAATTTCGATCGGGAGAGCTCGTTGGATGCGGAATTAAATTCTGTATCCAACGAGTACCCACTCAGCATAATTTTTATGGACCCCACTACCACAAAAAAAAAAATACCTGAAAAAACGTGATGATGATCATCATCACGTTTTTTTAGGTATTTCTTGTTTTTGGGGTAGCGGGGTCATCATCACCTTTTTTTAGGTATTTTTTGTTTTTGGGATAGAGGGGTCCATCAAAAGTATTTAGAGTGGGTACTCATTGGATGCGTAGTTTAATTACGCATCCAACGAGCACTCCCGATCAAAATTTGAGTAAAAACACAGGGAGATATGTTGAAAATACGAACAAAAAAAGTAGTTTTTTTCTTTTCTTCCTCCAAAATTAATAAATATTATTTTATTATTTTCCTTAGGAGGCCCATTTTGAGTTGAAATTTCCTCTAATGGAATTTGTCCCTTTTTCCAAATGGGTTATTGAATTTATGCATTGTAATCCTACCTCGGCCGGGAGGCATGGTTACATCATCGTAGTTGTTGATTATTTCACGAAATGGGCTGAGGCTATGCCTACATATGCAGAGGATTGTAAGACTACCACCCTCTTTTTATTCAACCACGTGATATCTAGGTTTGGATTTCCACAGTCTATAGTCACTTACCATAGATCGCATTTCCAGAATCGGATAATGGCTTAGCTAAGTGCTAAGCTGGGTTTTAGCCATGAAAACTCAACTCCCTATTATTTGCAAGCTAATGGTCAGGTCAATTCCATTATCAAAGTGTTAAAAACTATGCTACGTAGGATGGTTGGAGATCATAAATCCAACTAGCACTTGAATCTCTTTTCTGCTCTTTGGTGTTATAAGACTTCAGTGAAAATAACAACTAGTTTCACACCTTTCCAATTAGTTTACGAACTAGAAGTTGTCCTTCCTATCCAAAGCCATATCCCATCACTAAAACTCGCAGTAGAAATTCTCCCAAATGCTTCTACTGCGGAAGAGAGATTTTTATACCTAACTAATCTTGACGAAACTAGAAGAGATGTTTCCTTATCTAATGAGGCACATAAGAAATGCGTCAAGCCACAGTATGATAAATTTGTTCAGCGTTGTGTTTTCAATGAAGGCGACCTAGTCCTGAATTACGATCAAAGGCATGATAAATTGGGTAAAGGGAAGTTTGAATCAATGTGGTATGGTCCCTTTGTCATTAGCAAAGTTTTAGAGAAAGGGGCTTATGAACTTGTGGATTATGATGGGATACCCTTCTGGCAACCTCGCAATGGGTTATACCTGAAGAGGTACTATGATTAAATCAGTTTTGTATGGTACCTTGTATATATGTATATTTTTTACTTTCAGTGTGTTTAGCATTTTGAATATGGTTTTGAGTTTAGTGTCCTAGCAATTTATACCATGATTTGGTTACGCAGATCAGATGGCTTTGTATGGCTTTGCTGATGGTACTTTTTGTCATACCCTAAACCTTGCTTCAGCTACTTGGGTTCTCTATTTGTTATCAGGAAGTATGAAATCGATGCGGACAATGTTTGTTCCTCTACCCTCAGACCTAAATCTCTTTGTCCTTGTTCCGAAATCCCTTGCAATGTTCAATGATTGCAAAAAGATCAAGAGACAAAACACAAGGCCATAGTATCATGATAAATCAATTACTTATATCAATGATCAAGGAATCTGATCATATTGAACTTAAATTAACAACACATCAAATATAGGAAAGGGGAACACTTTTGCATTAAATAATGAGAGAGTAAAGTTACAACCAAGCCTTGATGTTGATGGCTTCAACCTCTATAAGAAATATACAATCCTTCACAACTATGAGCATCTCTTCACATACAAGCCAACTCTATCTTGCCTCTAACTCAGACTTCAATCGAACAACATAAGGGTACTTTATTTTGGCCTCTCCCACTCAGATCATGAAGGTTTCATTTATAGGCTCCAAACACATCAGATTGACTTAGGGAATGGATAGGAGGTGATCCCAATAGGTGAGGGAGGTGAATGCAACCTCTCCCAAGAAATAGGAACTCACTCCACAGAGTCTCCTGCAAGGAAGCTTCCATAACCTTCCTTTTTCCTCTCTTTGGACTATTGGCACACCTAGCAAAAAGGGTAAAGGTGCCGACATAATTTTTTTCTAAATAAAGGGCCGACCGATGCTTATTGCTCCACTGTGGGAAGCACCGTCGGCGCTCTGTGAAAACAAGGAAAAGGCATCATTTTTCCAAAATATGGAAAAATTTAATCAAGGTGTCTCAGGTCAAGATATCTGAAAGGTTAACAAGCAATGTGGAATTTCCAAATGCAACAGAATGCCCCCCAAAGTATGAAGCTAGAAGGAAGTGATAGGTGAAATAGTTTGCAAGATATCAGTCTAGTATAGAGGCAATGATAGATGAGCTCATAACTTAATAACTGACTTACCCAACTCAATCTTGGTTATGGACCAATACATTGCAGATCCATGCTGATGACCATGTCATGGCTACCAACAATACACTGTAGATCCATGAACAATTAATATAGAAGGTAGAACATAGCTACAAAACATACAACGTAGATCCATGTTATTTGACATTAAATATGGAACACAACCACCAAACATACAATCTGGGTCTGTGTAAGGATTCTGAATGATCTCCAACTGCAACCTAAGCATAGGAAACCACAGTAACGAATCCCAACCACTCAGGGTCTTCATTCCAACCCCAACCAATACGATTCCAAACATGTGAATGGATTTCTTGACATTAAACATGGCATAAACCACTTGATTACCAGTCATTGATGTGAACTATTAACAAGTGTGAGGGAAATCATCACTAATATAAATGATCCCCAAGGTATCTAAGCACCTTCTCCCAAGTGTGAATATATGATTTCAATTTGAACACTTGATAGAATCTTTCAATCAGAGGTCATTGATGAAAACCTACTGTCGAAAGTGAGAAAACCTGCCATTGAGGCGTGCAGGATTCAAGGTACTTTTCTAGGTTTCTAGGTCTATTTCCTAGATAATGAGCTGAAGTAGACAAGAACATACTTGTCACAGGATGGCCATGATGATTCCCACATTAGTGACACGAAACATGGAACAAAATTTTATTTGAAGTGATGAAACTGACTCAGACATGACTGAATTTATGGACAGGTAAAGTTACTGATGAGTTATTTTTCAGAAGAGATAACCTTTGAAAAATTTACGACATGAAAAATGAGTTGGAAGCATTGAATTGATGAGACCAGAACCAGGTGAAATGCAAGGAATACAATGGAGCATTCTTTGAATTGACTCAAAGGGGCCAGGTGACTCACAAAAGTTGATCGACTCGGAGACAAGATGAATACCCAACTGTTTAGATATGCAAATGAAGACAAGTGCCATGTTCAAAGGTGGATTGTAGACTACCATAAATAAAAATGTAAAAGAATTCCCCTTTCCTTTAATTTCCCCATATTTTAATAGATGAGTGCCTCTTTTCATTTTTACGAGTTCAAAGAGGGTAACAAAAACTCGTTATAGCTCATCAAGTGACGATTCCATTCTCACATGTTTTACGAACATGAGAAAGGAGGGGTACGTTCCGAGAGAGGGTCTTCCATCATTTTGTTTTATGAATCTGATGAAATCAAACTCAGTATCGTTCATAATTAGAGAGTTTGAATGAAGAAACAAGGAAACTCCAAAAGGTCCTTTTTCGTAAATAGGCCTAGTCGGTCCAAAAAAGAGATAACCTACCACCGACTAGTTGACCATTCTAATACTTTTACAAGCGTGAACGTAACAAGTTTGCTTGGCAATTTTTTGTGTTTTTAAGGAGACTGAAAAGAGATTAAATATAACTTCGTAACGGGTTTCCTTTTTCATAATCCACTTTTAATGAGTCTGAAAAAGTGAAAAAGTAGACTCAACACTCTTTTACTGGTGTTTTAAAGAGCATGTAAAAAGTGTACAAAAATGCTCAGTACTTTTTAATTTTCACTCTAAGCTTGAAAAAGACAAAAAGAGCTTGTTTCATAGCCATGAACAAAAATTTGACCTGAAATCCCAAAAACACATTAAAATCCAACTCTATTAGAACTATATAAAATAAATAGCAAAAACCCACTTTTATAAAATAATTTTGGACTTCAAAAATAATTAAATTACAACAAAATAGTAAAAGGTTCCAAAATTACTATAAATAGAGAGGAATAGTAAAAGTTGTACCATTGTCATTTACCATTTGGAGAGTGTAGGAGTTGGAGTGGAAAAAGAGGCGCTTCCTTTGGTGATTTGCAAGTGTCTCCATCTGTTGTTTCTCAATCTTCTTGGAAGAGGTAAACATTCTAACCATTTCCATTTCATGCCCATAATGATTTTTATTAGTTTTTAATGAATATAGAAGGTTTTAAATTGCAAATAGGAGATTATTGACCGGTTTTTTAGGGTTCTTAGCATTTTGATTGGTCAAAATGCGGACTACGGTAGCTTTTAATTTTTTGGGTCGCAAGCACAATGGCACTTTGTCGGGTTGGGACAGATGCAATGTAGGCTCTCTATCCACAACCGATAAAGGCATCGGCCATTGGTGCTCTATGCAAATAGAAGAAGATGCACTGTAGGCGCTCTGTCCACAAAACAGAGAGGTGCTGTAGGCCCCAAAAAAATGAAAAAACAAACCCTAATCCCATCAAGAATAAATTTTTCCTTCTATGTGATTTAAAAACAATTTTTAATGCTTTCCTTTTTGTTATAATATGATTTTTGACAAAAGTATTTATGTTTTGCAGGTGCAGTACTGTGTTCACAACATGGTCATTTGGAAAGAGAGGGTGCATGAGATGACAAACTTCCAAGCTATTAGTGATCCAACTACCATAGAAGCCTTACAGAACTGCAGGCATACATCCACCTACTGGAGTATATTATATATATGTGGGATCTTGAGAAGAAACACTTTTTGGTTGGGACTGACGCCCTGACCATAGAAATTGAGGATATCTACTTCTTGACTAGTTTGTCACAGAGAGGAAGACCAGTTTTCTTATCTAGCGCATGAGGACGAGAGTCCTCCTTGGATGATTTTATTAACCAATACTATACACTGGGTGCACAGTCTTAATTGAGAAACTACGCATCCAGCAAATAGTGGATCATCCTCTGAGGATGGTGGTCTACACCATTGGTAAGGTGGCTGGGACTAGGTCTGCTCACCTGAATACTAGGCCACACATGTTGTATTCCCTAGAGTGCATGGATCCCACAGTCTTCAACTAGTGTGAAGGAATGTTGGTAAGTATGAAGGAACAATTGAACAAATGCAAGAGAGAGACTCTTAAGTAGTTCAACTATGGATATTTGGTGGTATCTTTCATTTTGCAGAGGGTGCCCTACATGAGGCCTTAGGTGACTATGGGCAGACTGGATCCTAAGGATCCTAGGATGCTCAGGTGGGTTTATATCATGGACCTCCATGGAGGTAGAGGAACCAAGGCTATCTATGTAATAGCCTTCTTTCGCTAGTTGAGGAGCCATCTACTGATGATTGAAGATTATGCCTATGAGGGGGCAGACTTCCAGGACAACCTAGAGCTCGTACTACCTGAGGGGGAGGAGTGGGATGACTAAGGTAAGAAAGATACTATCCACCATGTTTTTCAATTGTAATACTAAGATAAGTAAAAATGGTCTTATACAGATATTGGACCAGTACGCCCAGCTGGTATGTCACCTATTTCGAGGCAGGTCGAAACTAGGGAGATGGTGGCTTATCGCTCCGAGCAAGATGAGGAGCTTAGAGATTTGGAGGAGAACCTGCAGCATCTGACTATATGGATTCAATATGTGACCATCGATGACCTACCTAGGTGTTACTAACACCATACTGTAGGGGTCTCTGGATGGTTTTCCAGGCTACTCTCCAGAGTGGCTCAGGCTATCATGTGCTCATAAGCACTGCCAGGAGGATGACTAGTCTACAAGTACTTTCCTTTTATGTATACTGAAAGCTTCAAAGCTTCAAATTCCCCCCCCCCCCTATATGTATATTTTGAACTTGTTACAGTCCTGAATTTTGAGGGCACTGAAAGCTTGATGCTTTAGCCCAATTTTGTATCTCAGTTTTAGAGTTATATATATATATATGGCAAAAAATTTATTTACAGTTTTGTGTGCAAGAAATGTGATGCGTGAAATAAATAACTACTTATGAATTTACATGTATGTCATTTATGTTACAAATGGAATTTTTAATTATGAGCAATGTACCAGTCTAAGACATAATTAGCTAGGGAATCTGCCACATTGTTTAGATGTCTCAAAACATGTTAATATGTAATTTGCTCAAAAGATATTTCTAATAGTCTAGCCCTTCAGAATGTTTGAAGAAGCAGAGGGTTTCAGACAATTTAGACTCGATTAAGTTGTTGAACCACTAATTCAGAATCTAGGTAAACCCTAATCTCTCTTACATCGCTAGCTAGGCATTCCATCAACAATCCAATCAATGCATGATATTCAGCTAGATTGTTGGTGGAGGGACCTAAACAAACACCCCCCTGAACTCACCAGATCACCTATAGGAAAGTTCAATACCCAAGCTGTTGATGCAAGATTTAATGTATAATGATTAGCACCATTGGCAAAACCAGTAAAAGTAGCCATATGTCCATTTAGACATAAGGTATACATAAGCAAGATTTGAAAAAACACATCTTAGATCACACAAAAAAACACACATTGAAAATAAGACACACAGGAATCTATAAACAATATTTACAAAGAGTCTATGCTAGATGACCTAGGCATAGTATCTTTTAAGGTAGATCCCATTACGGGGCTCACCCAAGGGTATCCCATCATAATTTACTAACTCATATGCACCCTTCTCCAAAACACGACTGATAACGTAAGGCTTGTGCCACATAGATTCAATTTTCCTTGCCCCCATCTTATCATGTTTCTAGTCATATGTCAAGACCAGATCTCCTTCATCAAAAGAGCGGGGATGAATGGTCCTGTCATATTGAGCTTTCATCCGCCATTTGTGTGCCTCATTTGCTAAGGCAACATCACAGTGAGTTTCATCAACTTTATTTAGATACAGGAATCGTTCTTCTTCTATAGTGCTGTTGGATAAAAGTTCCACGATGAGCTTCAGAGAAGGAATCTCTCATTATATCAGGAGAGTTGCTTCCAATCCATATACCAATTGAAAAGGCATGAAACCAGTGGAAGCCTTTACAGTGGTCCTATAGGCCCAAAGTGCAGAAAATAGTTGCAAGTGCCAGTTTGACTTGGCCTGCCCTAACATTCGCTAAAGCAACGGTTTTTAACACTTTATTTATCGCTTCAACCTGGCCATTGGCCTGAGGGTAGTAAGGTGTAGAGTTGTCGTGATGAAACCCTAAATTTGCACTAAGTTATGCCACTATTTTCTTCTGAAAGTGTGACCCATGATCGGTCACAATAGCCCTAGGAATCTCGATCCTAGTGATGATATTGTTAAACAAGAATAATGTAGTTGTTTTCCCGTCTTCAGAATATGTGGGCATAGCCTTAGCCCATTTTGTGAAATAGTCCACAGCCACTATAATGTAGCCATGCCCCCGGGCTGAGGTAGGCCTAAAATGGATGAAGTCGATGCCCCATTTTGCAAAAGGGAAAACTGCTATGACAGGATGGAGTGGAGCTGGATAGGTGCTCTTCTTGGTAGTAAACATTTGACATGGCGGGAATTTTTTGACCGTTTCAATGCAATATTTTAAAATCGAGGGCCAAAAATACCTTGCGTGCATTATTTTCTAGGAAGTAGCCAATGCAAAGAGATGACCACCACAAGCTCTAGCATGGAAATCATTCAGGACAATTTCATCTTCCTCATGTGTGAGGAAACATCGTAATATAGAATCAACACCACAACGATATAAGGTATCATTCAAGATGAGATAGTATTTATCCTGGTACTGGATGCGATGACGCTCATCGCGAGTAGCGATGGACTGATATCATAAGGTTTGGAGATACAAAATGATGTCTCCATACCAAGGGTCAGTCATACTAATGAGAAATTACGATTCATATGGTAATGAATTGATGGGCTCTATATTCTTTGTAGTACGGGGAAGGTCACATATAAGCTCTGCAAAGACAAGAGACTTCTTCGAAGTAGTTTTAGGAAACTCCAACTCAAATTACTTGAGGATAACGATCCATCGTGAGTATTTTCCCCTGAGTACTTGATGTGTCAAGACATAGTACATGGGGTTAGAGTCAGCATAAACATTAGTAGTGCAACACAAGATATAGTGATGGAACTTCTGGACCGTGATGACCATGGATAGAGCAAGTTTCTCCACATGTGAATATCGGGTTTCGGAGTCTAGAAGATGTAGATCACATGTTCTTGGTCGTGTTCATCTATTTGAACAAGGACCATTCCTATAGTAGGAAAGGCTGTAGCCATGTATAAGGAATAGTCCTTGGTTTAATCAGGTGGTTGCAACACAGGTGCATGGGTAAGTGCATGTTTGAGATTATCAAACGCGCGCTGTGCAAAATCATCCCAAACAAAAGGTGTATCCTTTTTAATCAACTTCATGAAACCGTGTGTACTTTCTGTGTAATTGTAGAAAAAATGATGTAAAAAGTTTGCCTTCCCTTGAAAACTTTGGAGTTCAGTTACGTACGTTGGTGCAGGTAGGGCTAGAATATATTTGATCTTCAAAGGATCGATACGGATGCCATATTTAGAGACGATGAGACCAAACACTATGCCAATTTCAAAACAAAAAAACACATTTGTGCGGGTTCAAACGGATATTAAAATGACAACATCGAAGAAAAATAGCTCTCAAATGATCTACATGGATATCTCGCTACTTGTACTGAGTGGGTAGGTCATTGAGATAAGGTTCCACAACATGTTTGATATCATATAAGGCATATGACATGGCGCATTGAAATATAGCACCAACATTTTTCAATCTAAAAGGTAGTTTGCGATAGGAAAAGGTCCCCCATGGGAAAATGAAAGCTGTCTTATGTTGATCTGACGGGAGAATATCTATCTGATTATAGCCAAAAAATCCATCCATGAATGAAAAGATGATGCTTCCAGCACAGTTATCGATTATTTGATCGATATAGGGAGTGGGGAAATTGTATTTTGGAAAATCTCTATTTAAGTCCCTAAATTCGATACAGACCCTAATAGTTCCCTGCTTTTTGTTCACAGGGACTATATTGGGCACCCATTCAGTTAAAGGCATGAGGTAAATAAAACCATCCTTCTGAATGTTTTCGACTTCTTCCTTAATGGCCGCTGCTTTCCGTGGATGTACTTGTCGTAATTTTTGGCATACTGGCTTGGCACCGGGATAGGTTGTGATCTCATGAACAACAATAGAGGGATCAATCCCTCGAATTTCTTCATATGTCCACGCGAAGACATCTCAAAATTATTTAAATAAGGTTGTATATGATTGAACCTTGGAGGAAGAAGAATTATAGCCTATAAAAATGGTTCTGTGAAATACCTAGTTTCACTGATATGTCTACGGGCATGGTTTTAGTATATTTCACAAATTTCCTTCAGAATCAGCGTTGAGGATCAAAGACTGAGGGTCCATGACTATATCAGATGAAACATCTATTGCGAAGTGCTCTTCTGCCATATGGAAAGGGGGGAGGAAAGAAGATCAATTATAATGCTCTTCCCAAGGCATCTCCTTAAGCGACATTACTTCCATAATGCATTCATCTATAGGAAGTGTATGTGAAAAATAATATAGAGATGGGGGGGTTATTTATCCTGTATGGAAGGTGATAGCGATTTGGGGCCATCAACAAATGGTGATTGATGGTAGGGTCATTGGTGGATTGTATTGCATTGTAAACCTCTTCAAAAGGGGTAAGGGATGTGGATTCCTCAACAATGGATTTTCCTTTGTCTAAAATAGTGTTAGAAATCATATTAATAGATGTAGTTTGCGAAGTAGGAGGAGGATTTGGTAATGGAAAGAATCCCATGAGTGAAGAATATTTGATAAGACCTACTCCTATGTACTGATACTGTGGGGTATTCAGAAGTGGAACGTTGTTTGCATCTTTGGAAATAGCACTAGGTGTGATGAAATCTAATTGATCTATGGTGACAATCCTTCCTTGGAATGGGAACTGGATGATCTGAAAAATGGTCGATGCTACAACTTGCATAGCATAAAACCAGTTATGACCTAGGAGTATGCTATAATCCAAAGGAGCATCAATGACCTTAATATGAATGGAGACTGATTTCCCCCCTAGTTCGACCTGGATAACAGGCAGTAATCCATAGGGTTGAAAGCTGCGACCATCAAAATCCTCGAGAGTGGTAGGTGAATGATTGACTCCAGGAGAACCAATGGCTCTCCAACAAGACAAAGACATGACCAAAGTGGAGGCTCCCTTGTCCAAAATGGTATAATGGATACTCTTCCCAGACATTTTAGTATTTATCTGGAAATCCAACTAATGTGAGAGCCTAGTATTAAAGTCGTCCAGTTTGAAAGCGATGATATTTTTGTTTTTAAGGATCCATGGCTCCAAGTGTTGTGAGCAAATTTTTCTGCTAGGTGGGACAAGTTTGGAGTACTTCCAAGGCCAACATAGCGCAGGATGCTTGGGCCAAATATTCTACAATGTTATAGTATTGGGCAGCACGTGTGTTAGGATTGATGATGGACTTGCGAAGAGTACTCTTGGGTGGGAGAAAGATTGCTTCAGGCATAGCTTTTTCAATATGAAGACCATTATTAGGAGGAGGTGTGGAAGCTGAAGATTTTTCAGATGGAACTTCTTTGGGTTTCTTTTCTGGAGGAGTGTCATAACTATGCGATCTTGTGTTCAAGTTAATCATTTCACTAGACATCATTCTAACTTCATCAGTGGATGAAGGAGGATAATCCAAGGATTGATGATCAATCAATTGTTGTTGGGAAGGGAAAATATCTTTGAGAACTACTAAGGTGGGTGAATTTTTCAAAAATTTGTTAATTTCCTCACAACGAGGACATTCTTTGGTGAAATGATCACCTCCACAGATTAAACAAGGATATTTTACCTTCCCCTTACCTTTTGAATCTGCATCAAGATGTTGTGGTTTATTTCCTTCTTGTTGATTGTCATGTTTTTTTTATTTATCCTTTCCTTTCTTTTTTCCTCCTCAAGACTCAGTGGATTGAATTGCATTGACTTCAGTGGAAGCAACAGGAGAGGAAGCAGTTTTGGAGGGTGGTGTAGGTTGACTTGTTGTTGTGGCGGTTTGAGTTTTCTTCTTAGAAGACTTATCCATTGTTTATGTTTGAACTCAACCAAGTATACCATCAGCATGTGGTTCAGTTACAGGTCTAGACAGATCAGTTGTGGGTCGAAGAGCATGGGGAATTAAATCATACAAAGTACCTAACTGGGAATAAACCAAATCTAGGTACTGAGTGTGGCTAATAGCTTGTCCCATGGTAACAACACCTCGCATGGAAACATCTCTAAAAATAGGTGGAAGTAAAGACTTTGTAAACCAATCAGTCAGTAACTGATCAGGAATGGGAGCCTTGATTAACCTGCATTTTCTTCTCCATTCATGGATATGATTGGAGATATGGGTTGATGTGGTTTGACGAAGCGAGGTCAACAGGTCTCTACCTGTTTCATACCAGATTGGTAACTAAAAGTGCATTAAGAATGCCATTACTAGGGCATTGGATTCCCAGAAAGAGTGCTGCGGCAACTCTATATACCATTTTGCAGCAATGCCTATGAGGGTTCTTTGAAATAATCGTAGACGAATTGAGCCATCCATCAAAGAGATGGATGAACACCATAGATGAAAGGTAATCACATGGTTCTTAGGATCCTCGCTAGGTTCACCATTAAAATTTGGTATAATAGGAAGGTAACTTGACTGGAAAGGCTAGCCAAGAGGGGTCATTTATCAATCTAGACAGATATGGCAGATCTAATGTAGGCAGAAATGGAAATTTTTGATTGGGTTACCGGTACTAGTAGTACTAATATGGAATTTGTTGACCAATAATACCGTATTCATATTGGTAAAAGGGTATGGATGATTCCTCCAAGGCTTGTTGATTAGGTTGTTGGTTACCAGAAGGTCCATTAGAAGGTGGGCCACCCAAGGGAGGTGGACCTTAAGAAGGTGGTCCTCGAGATGGTGGTCCTCTAGGTGGGAGTGCTCTGGGTGGTGGTCCTGTAGATCATGGGACTTCGTGAGGGGGGCCTCCAGGTGATGGTCCTCTAGATGGAAGTCCTCCAGGTGGGGGTCCTCCAGATGGTGGTCCTCTGGGTGGGGCTGCTCTGGGTGGTGGTCCTGTAGATCATGGGCCTTCGTGAGGGGGGGCCTCTAGGTGGCGGTACTCTAGATGGCGGTCCTCCAGGTGGGGGTCCTCCATATGGTGGTCCTCTGAGTGGGGGTCCTCCAGATGGCAATCATCCAGATGGTCCACCAGGTCATCCAGGTCCTCTCATAGGTCCTCCTAGCAGGGGTCCCCCAGATGGGACTCCATACCCTCTAGCAGTATTGAAAAAATCTCCTCCATAAGATTGAACATTAGACCAATTCGGTTGTCCCCAAGGTACAAACGCATTTCCAAGGTAGGGCATTGCGGGATAGATTCCTGCTGACAGTATTGGTTGATAAGTTGGTTGAAGCGTAAATGTTTGATTTTCGAGATAAGTATATCCCCAAGAAAGTGGAGAAACAACAGGTTGGACCCAAGAGGATCCCCCTTAACCAGAAGGAAATACAACCATAGTGGTATTGGGAGGAGGAAGGTTCACTACTGGTGGTCTAGTAGATACATTTTGCCCCATACTAGAAATAATCCCTCCAATAGGTAACAAAATTTGTGCTAGGGGTTTCCCCCCAGGTGTAGAAACTATTTGGGAGTTCAAAACAGATGGGGCATTTTGACTAGGAGAGGGTGTTTGGACTAGATTGCGACTAGCGGCGGGAGTGGAAACTGGATTCTGAGTAACCAAATTCTGAGTTGGTGATTCCAAAAGTTTAGCTGCATATGGTGATGAAAGGGAACGATACCTAGGTGGGGTGGTTCTTGAAGGATTAGGACAAGGAGAAATACTTCTCCTGCTTTCCTTTTATTCATTTTTTAATTCTTCTACATGTTCATGAAAACTGCGCGCATACTCGATAGATTCCTGAAACAATTCTTCATTTGACGGAGCATTCTCAAGCTGTGTCCTTAAAGCATCAAGTATATCTGGATCGATTGTGGTAGTTCTGTACTCAGAAATGGTCTTTCCTAGAGATGTTGTCCAAAAAGGAGCATTTGGTCCATACTCTACCTCTATAGTTTCATCAGGTGGGTGATTAACAGTCCCGTCAGATGAGTCGGGTTGACCCTCCATCAGAAAGTGAAAGGTGGTGTCCATTGTAGGAGGCAGTTGGACCAAAGGATTGTTAAAAATAGGGAAATCCACTATAGTTTCGGTAGATGAAGTAGTTTCTATATGAGTACCAGTAGAAGCTAGTTGTTCCATGGTTACACCTTCTCATTATTCCATGGCTGGAGGAGAGTTAGGTGGTAAACCCTGCAATGTATGGGAATGAGTCCTCATAAATTGCTCAGCCAGGGTGGTGGTTGAAGTTTTATACTCTAGGTAAAAAAGACGAAAAACACACACAAACACACCTACGCAAGATGAAGGTTGAAAGCAATCTTAAATGATAGGATGGGTTTAAGATATCCGGTCTCTCACTAAGATTGTCAAGCAAGTGCAACTCGCAACATACCGCAGGGTCTAATAGTAAAACGCGGTGAGGAGGATCAACCACCCCTCACCTGAATACCAAACTATCAGGACGACATGTGCATAGCAATCTCCCCGAATGTTGTTTTTGGTGTATTGCTCCAAAAAAGATGACCAAAGGGTTTTTCTTAGATGGACAAGGAATCCTAGTGTGGTCTCCCGATATATGCAAGGTATGTGGGAGCTCAAATCCGTAGTAGTGTTGTCTAATTCACAACCTTCTACAATGGGATTTCTAATATAAAATCGAGTACGTGAAGTACCTTTATATATACCTCAAGGGTACGTGAAAGTTCATTTGATATACTGACAGTATGTGGAAGAACCACGCAGGTCCTAGGTTGTAGTGTAGGAAAAGAATGACAGCTCCTACGTTTTATGACGCCAGAACATGTCACTAACCTATCACTCAAGTTTATATACAATTTTAACCTAAAGCTACCGTTTATTTTATCTGAATGGTTAATGAATGTTTATGAGGTGTTGTCTCCAATAATGCAAAATTTAAGCTATATGTAATGCACTTTTTGACTTCAATGAGAACTAACTAGGGAAAAGAAGAGGCCAATTTTTTCTTTTTCCTTTAAAAAAAACACACTAAATCTAATGCCACTTTCAACAATTGAAAAGAAAGACCCAATGAAAAAAAAATTGCAAAGGAAATTATTTCAAACACAAATTTTCTTCAATAAGCACTCAAAATATCATACTTTAAGAAAGAAAACAAAGCCTCTAATGTCCATGCAAACTTAACTTTTTTATGATGCCAAAAGTTCTATTTGTCTCAATTACTCATGCAAATGAAAATGAAACCTCCCTAAGCATAAACAAGGAGAAATAACAACTTTCTTTTGTATTTTCTGGAAAATAAAAGACATGCAAGCTCAAAGCAAACTAACTCAAAAAAGAGGCTATAGGTTTCATCTTCAAAAATACAATTTTTAGAGCATGAAATACAGAACAAAAAATCCAAAACTAAACTTTTTCCACTATCTTTTTCATACTAATGAAGAAGACAAAGGCTTTGGAGCTGAGCTCAACAAGTCAGAATCAGAGTCACAAAACCCATCAGACTCAGAACATACAAAATCAAGTGAATCACCCAAAAATTTTCAGAGAAGAAAATAATCACAAAGAAAATTGTAAGAAAAAAATTTAAAGGTGATCTAAAGGCCTACCTCGACGCACTAAAACAGGCTGCACCACAATGCTATAGCTGGGATCGGCACACTAGTCTGTTGCAGTAAGGTGACATCGATGCTCTACCTGATCTGGAGAAAAGAGTTGTCAATGCTCCGTGTCAAAATAGAAAAGGCGTCGTGGAGGGATCAGCACTCTGTCAACCAAAGGTAAGTGCACCGATGGATCAATAAGTTAAAAAACTAAGGATCTGTCAGAGAAACCAAAAGATGAACTGAGTTGGATTGCAAAGAGTGAACACCACTCCCAAAACAGAGGCAATAATTTGAAAAGCAAGATAGATTACTTACCTTATCAACTGAAATGACTAAAATAAGAGAAAATGACCTTCATAGTGAGATGGTTACCAAATCTTGTAGATTTGACTAGATATGCACCAGATGTGACTGGATATTCTTCAGATCTAACCGAATTAGACTATCCCCAGTGGAGTTGCCAATTTTGTTATCAGGAATTATGCAATCTATCTGGACACTATTTGTTCCTCTACCCTCAGACCTAGATCTCTTTATCCTTGTTCTGAAAGCCCTTGCAATGTTCAATACCTACAAAAAGATCAAGATACAAAACACAAGGTCATAGTATCATGATAAATCAATTAATTATATCAGTGATCAAAGAATCTAATAATATTCAACTAAAATTAACAACACATCACATATAGGAAAGGGGAACACTTTTGTATTAAATAATGAGAGAGTAAAGTTACAACCAAGCCTTGATTTTGATGGCTTCAACCTCTACAAGAAATCTACAATCCTTCACAACTATGAGCATCTCTTCACATACAATCCAACTCTATATTGCCTCTAACTTAGAATTGAATCCAACAGCATAAGGGTACTTTATTTTGGCCTCCTCCACTCAAATCATGAAGGATTCATTTATAGGGTCCAAACACATGATATTGACTTGGGGAATGGATAGGAGGTGATCCCAATAGGTGAGGGAGGTGAATGCCACCTCTCCCAAGCAAATAGGAACTAAATCCATAGAGGCTCCTGCAAGGAAGCTTCCAGAACATTCTGTTTTCCTCTCTCTGGACTATCGATGCACCTAGTAGAAAGGGTAAAGGCACTGACCTAAATTTTTTCCAAAGAAAGGGAGGACTGGCACTTATTGATCCATGGTGGGAAGCACCATTGGCGCTCTCTGCAAATAGGGAAAAGGCATCATCATTTCAAAATATGGAAAAAGGTTAACCAAGGTGTCTCAGGTCAGGATCTCTGAAAGGCTAACAGGCAATGTCGAATTTCCAGATGCAACACTATTCCTTGTTGCATGACTTGATCAGTTTAGGAGTAGTTTGTATCAGTATAGCTACCAAAAACATCGTATAGTATCAGGAAGTGATAGGTCTACTCACTAAGGCTGTATCTCGGGACATTCATGATTTGGTAGTATTTATGGACTCTCAGGTAGTGGTTTGTCATCTAAACCACTTCTACACCACCAGAAACCTTGTACTTCTCCACCTCTTTCGAAGAGTGTGTTTGTTAGAGAGGTCATTCAAGTTTATTACTTATAGGCATATCCCTGGGTCAGATAATACAATTTTTGATTCGTTAGAAAACTACATCCTAGACTGGTATATCTCCCATTTTTAACTTGTAAAATAAACATGGCTCATTGTAAAATAAACTGTAAATGACACATTAAACTCAT
>LPNX010916311.1:104562-183094 GCA_001517045.1 Pseudotsuga menziesii | reverse complement strand
ATATAAAATATGGTCACGAGACCATGTTTGAATCACTCTGGCTTTCAGATAATACACAAATTATACAAAAATCCTGAAACTAGTCAGATTTCAGGTATACATCATGCAAATCACCGTCTAATTATGCTCATGATAGCATATGATGGCCCATGCCACCCTACATAACTGTTGACTGAAGCAGCCCGCCACTCCTGCCTTGTGTCTCTGGTACCCCAAGAGGAGGTCATCTATCCCAGCATTTGGGATTCCTAAAGTCAGCGACCAAGGTTGTCCTCTAGCTCACTAAGCTCATCATTGCCCCTATGGACATAATGAGCTCCTGATCGCCTATCTATCGAGGATGATCCCCCTGGTTGCGCATCTCCAACATCTGCATGAAAATATTAGGGTCCTGTTACTATCCATAAAAATTATAAAAATTTGAAAATATAAAAACAATTAAAACATCTCAACAATTTTCTTACCAATGTTACCCCACTAAGCATCTGGTGGTAGTGGAAAGTCTGGGTATCCTATGAAATTAGTCCCAGCATAGGCATAATCCTTGATCATGAGGATCTAGTCCCTAAGCCAGTGAAAGAAAGCAACCTCAAACTTTACCTTGGCCCTGCCACCTCCTGTGCGGGCCATGATGTCTGCCCACCGCACCATGTGGGGATCTCTAGCTCAAAGCTCAGTAAACACTACCTGAGGCCTCATCATGGGTACTCTCTCAAATAAAATCATGTTAGGATGGTCCCATATACAAAGTATTTCAACTCTCCTTGCTGACATTTCGTCAACTGGCCTTTGAATACATGTAATATTTCCTATTCCCTATTATACACCGTGGGTGCCATAGCTTCCAGGGAATATAGTAGATGGGACCAGGATGCTTGGTGGATCCCTTGTCTCCCCACCACCCTCTGCATGGTAAATAGAATTGTCTATAGTGGTAGATCCCTCACGGCCTTGAGGGGGATCTTCTTACCTAACATTTTTGTGCCAGGGAAATAATGATGATCAATCAACTCTTGTGTAGTAACGTCTCCACCTTGGGAATGATTCAAATATATAGGAGACCCTTGTCTCAATAATCCAGTCAGGAAGTATATATCCTCCACCTCAATGGGAGGATACGAGCTCCTACCTCGAAATACTGTTTTTCAGGATTCCACATCCGTAAGTTGTTCTCTAGTAGATGTGCATGCAAAACCATGCTGGGAGCGTCGAATAATTTCAAGAGGCCACATCCTCCTAACACAGCAATACAACCTACATTCCTTGCAGCTTCAAAATTATCATCATCATGTTGTATCTCCTTCCAGATCACCATTTTTTACCAATGACCTGTCAAAAAACATTTATTGAGCTATTTAAAAGCATATTCCACCATAAAAATGCTTAAAAACTCTTCATTTGGCTAGGACATAAGTTTTTTTAACCTCACAACTGGCACCGTGCCAGTCCCATTAGGACAGAGTGGTGCCACTGCCTAAGCAACACTAAAAAACCACGGTTCTTATCAAGCACTGGTCTTCCCGCAAAGGCCAGAAGCGGTTCCCACCGTGGGTGTTTTAGGGTTGCTCTTAAGGCTCAAATCCTTAGCAAAAATAAAAAATGGAAACCATAAATAGAAAGGGAAGGTTTTTAACTATTACCTGGATCTGACGATGCAGAAAACAGACAGACGATGGCTCCACAATATTCGATTGAAAATATGTGCCTCATTTCTCCCAAAATGCTCCAAGACTTGGTAAACTTGTAAATGTCTTAATTTTTACTATTTTACTTGGCTTTTATAACATATTTTTAGGGGTTTTGTGTTATTTTAATTATTTTTATCAAAAATACCTTCTTATGTAACTTATAAAAGTTATTTTACATGTTTTGGGAGACTAATGATCTTTTTTAAAGTCTTGCTGGGATGAAAACTAACAGTATAGGCTCTGGGTGAAGTTCATTTGTTACTTTTCCGTACTTCTAAAAAAATGGAAAAGGTCCTTGAGCATTTATTTCGATACTTTGATCATGCTCTTAAAACCTAGTATCAAAGTTTCGATTCTTTTTTTTATTCTTTTCAGGCTCGTAAGGCCTGTTTATCGTGTAAAAGAAACCTATTGGAGTCTTCTTTAAACTCTTTTGGGACTCCTAAAATATGAAAAGATGGTCGAGCAAACTTTTATTCTTCATGCTCATAAAAGTACTAGAAGAGTCATCTCTCCGATGGTAGTTTATCTCTTTTTCAATTTGTATTGAGAATTTACAAAAAAGGACATTTTGGAGTCTTCTTTCATTTTCATTCGGACTCTCTAAATATGAACAATGCTGAGTTTTCTTTCATCGAACTCATAAAAATCAAACGATGAAAGACCCTCTTTTGGGAATGAACCCCTCCTTTCTCAGGTTCGCAAAATATATGAGAATGGACTTGTCTTTGAATGCGCTACAATGAGTGTTTGTTACCCTCTTTGAAATCATAAAAATGAAAAGAGGAACTCATCAAACATGGTGGGGAAATTAAGGGAAGGGAACCAATTCATTTTTCAAAAATAATGGCAGTTGTTTGGCGCCTTTGAACATGGCACTTGTCTGCATTTTATTCAGTCAATTGGTTATTCAACTCACTTCCAAGTCGATCCACTTTCATGAGTCATGTCACTCCTTTGAGTATTTCAAAGAATGCATTGTCAGTCTCTGCATTATGTCATCGTGTCTGTCTGATCTAGTCAATGCTACCAAGTCTTTTGTCGTGTCGCCTGATGTTCAAAGGGAAGTTAAAAAGTTTTACTCTGCAGTCGAAACATCTTTTGTGTCATTACATTTTGAGTCATTCCTATGGTTACATCATATAAAACATTTCAGAACTTCGTTCCAAGTTTCGTGTTGTTGATGTGGGATTCATCATGGCCCTCCTTCGACGAGACTATTCCTATCGACATCAACTCATCATCCAAGAATTAGTCTTAGAAAAAAGTTAGTACCCTGAGGTCTGTATGCCTTAATGGCATATTCTCTCACTCTTGACATAAGATTGTATCATTGACCTTTGATCGATGGATTCAACTAAGTGTTCAACATCAAATCATCTATTCACACTCAGGAGATTGTACTAGGGTACCTTGGGAGTCATTGACATCAATGGTGATTTCCATCGCACTTGTTAATGGTTCTCATCATTGATCAGTAATCAAGTGGTTTCTACCATGTTCGACTTCAGAACATTATAATCACATGGTTAGATTCGTACTTTGTGGAAGACGAGATGAAGACCCTGGGTATTTTGTGAAACGCTCATTTCTTTCCCCAAGTTGCGATCGAATATTTTGTATGAGATACCAACATGGATCCGCATTTGTAACGTCATAGCTATGTTCAAATTTGTGTCTGTATGACATGGATGTATGTTGTATATCTAATAGTTATGTCCAAGTTTGAGTCCTCTATCACATGGATCCACGCTATATTCTAGTATCCATGTTTGTTCATCTCTCTCATGGATCTTCCTTGTATTGGTCTACAGCCATGATGAAGAGACATTTGACTATGATTCAAAAGTATTAAATTTATTGCAGATGCCTAGTTGATGATGATCTCCGATCTAGCGATGTCTTGTGTCAAAGTGATAACTTTCTCTTTCAAAACTCTTGACTATCGTATCCCTCTAGCCTCATGCTTTGGGGGCCATTCTATTACACCTAAATATTTTCACCACCATGTACAGAGAACCCAAACATCAAATTAGCCCTAAAATCACAAAATATGAAGTGAAATACTGTCTATTTCCTCATTGCTTAAAGTTTTACAAACCTAAGTTGAGCACTGGTTTTGACGAGTTAGCAAGGTGAGTACCTCCTTCATAAAACTCAGGTAACAATTATTTCCTTTTGACAATAAGCGGTGCCACCACTTATGGCTTGTGTACAATGAGTGTTTCTTCCCAGCACCACTCTGTCATAGTGGAGGAGAAGCGATGCCCTTGGTAAAAAGTGAAAAAGAGAAGTCTTCACGAAACTTCTTGAAGAGAGGTTTTGTGGAAACCTCATCCCTACCTCCTAGGGCTACATGGACTCGACATCCATCCTTTCAGGATCTCCCTTCCACCTCATCCACAAATTTGATAGCCATCTCTATCTATTGAAAGCCTATACAAGCAGGCTCATACTCCATGGTTGAGGAGAGAGCAAAGTTATGCTGTTGCATTGAGATTCTAGTCATTTGTGATTGAGCATAGGAGGATCAAGTTGGAACTTTTCGGGACAAGATCATTGACTTGAGAGGAGGCATCGTGACAATAAGGCAAATTTTGTAAGCTTTTCTCTTTATTCATTAATGCAAAGTTGGTTCCTTTCCCATATACTTGTTTTGTTATAATCATACTTGTTATTATCAGATTCCTTAGTCACTAATATAGATGTTGTAGATGATTTTCTGGTATCTTTGATTGATTTGTGTGTTTGATGCATTTAAGCAGGTATTTCCTTAGATATTTATTGCCACAGGACAACAATTATCTCACTCCATTAAAGAGTTTATTATAGGTGTCTACAACTTCTAGGCGAAATCTTCTAACTTTTTCATGACTCACTTTTTCTAGCTCTGAACCATTCAGACTAAAGGAATAGCTCCTGTCTACAGGAGGTGCAAAATTCCTAGAAACACTCTTTACCTAAATGGTCATATAAAATTCATGAGGTAAAACCTCCGCTATAATTCGAGGAATTAGTACCCACAAAGGTATTATATAAATGATATTTTGAGTCTCCCTAGGAGGGGTCATCCCAGTAATATCCATAATTCATCCATGTTATACTAAAAGGTCACAAAACTGAAGAATATAAACATGGAGGTGTCCTCCATCATTTGTACACACTTTTGAGTCAAGCATTACGCACGGCACATGCATGCGTGCGAGAGAGAGAGAGAGAGAGAGAGAGAGAGAGAGAGTCTACTATGGAAACCAATCGTATATTCTTTTTCTTGGTGTATTTCACTGTACTTGGTCAAATTCTATATCAAGGAAGTTTTGTTTGGTTTTCCATCCACATGAGGGTTTCCCAAGACAAATCCTTATGTTCTTTTGTGTGTTTTTTCTTGCCTTTCTTTTAGTGATCCTTTGATTACGGTTATGATGTTATGATTCTAAACATGTTTAAGATCTTGTATAACCATCAAAATTCTAAAAAAATATTCACCTCGTATTCCTGTTATCAGGTTCCTTCCATATATATCCCTCTCTCCTTAAACCATGAGCTAGAAATCTTGTCTTGTCCCTTCATATTCCACAACTCTCCAAGCCTTGTTCTGTCATTGTCTTTTTCACCCATTTATTTATAAAATTGTTCACTCATCTTTCTAACTACACACATCTAATTAAACCACCATCAATATTGGATCATTTCCCTCCTCAAAACCCTTTCATCCCCATCACTATTCTCATACTCCTTCCTAATGTTTCCCCCTTTCTACATTATGCAACTTTTAAAATTAACACCAAGTAACTACTTCATTCCCAAATTGATATTACAAATTTTGATGGAAATGATCCAATAACATGGAGATTATGTATGGAGCAATTACTTAATCTACACTAAATTCCAACTTTACGAAAGGTAATTGTTTCATCCTTGTATTTAGAACCTAATCAATTTGTGTAGTATTATTGGTATTATGACTATACAAGCGACTCTATTGTCTCTTGGTTTGTCTTTACGAATGAATTAATAGAATACTAGGGGGATATCAAGAGAAATACCTTTTTTTTATCTAGCTGATAAATCTCAAGTAAAACGGTCTATTTACATAACACAGTAACCAATTTAAAAACTTGTTTCTTAGATGAAGATAAATTCAAAGAACAATTTATGGGATGTCTTTATTGGAACTTCAATGGGATCATTGAACATGAGGTACATCTCTTCCAACCTAAATCATTGGAGAATGCTTTTAGTTTTACAAGGAAAGTTGAAAGTAAAAATATGGTTACTAGAAGGGCTACCTCTAATACCTATATAGAGGGAACCATTCCTACTACTAATGCCACTCATCCTACTAGGTTTTTAATTGTAATCGTAAGTAGATTAAGGGCCATGAGTGCATTGAGAATAAAATATTCTGGATAGATTATGAATATCAAGAAGATCAAGAGCTAAAATAGTCTCAAGATATAGATCTAGAATATACTACTTATTTCTAACCATATATTGTAATGCATTGTGTGAAATTAACATTGCTCAAAATATCAATATAGAAGGATATATCATAAATAAAAATGTATATGTGGCATTAATGTTGTACTACTAGAAAAACGATTCTAGTTGGACCCATAACTTCATTAATTGTAAATAAGCCAAACTTCTAAATTGGTTTATAATCGAACACCAAAGTTTCAAGTAATGTTTATAGATGGATGTACAATAAAATTTTCACGGAAGTTTCATAGTATTAATCTCACTATGGGGAATTATTTACTAGATCATATAATGATTGCAATCTAAATGGGTAGTATTGATGTTGTATTAGGGGTCCAATGGTTATAATAATTGGAACAATGAATCTTATTTTTCACAAAAAATTTATGATATTATCCTCATTAGGAAAGTAAATTACACTAATAGGTATCCTAGTGAAACCCTTGAAAGTGATAATCTCTAACAACGTGAAAACATGCCAAAAAAGGGACACCATGGTGTAGTTGCATAATTGTGCTCACCGGGTGTTCAAATGTATAGATCCTTTGTTCCTAAGAATCACCAAAACATTATTGATTATAATTACAAGTTATTTGGAGAGATACCTAAAGTTATTTCACCTCCTCAATTTCAATACCAAGTTATTCACTTTGAACCAAGAATTATACCACCTAAAATATGAACTTAAGCTACCCATATG
This sequence comes from Pseudotsuga menziesii, assembly GCA_001517045.1. Taxonomy (NCBI): domain Eukaryota; kingdom Viridiplantae; phylum Streptophyta; class Pinopsida; order Pinales; family Pinaceae; genus Pseudotsuga; species Pseudotsuga menziesii. Next base: position 176,224 of record LPNX010916311.1, on the reverse strand, counting down.
CACAAAATAATCAAATTGAGCATTGGTTCAAGAATTTTAGATGTTGGCATCATTCAACCTTACCAAAGTTCTTTCTCTACACTAGTGGTGATGGTTTTAAAAAAGGAAAACTCGCGGAATATGTATCTATATGTTATAGAGATCAATAAGATGACCATTAATTATGGCATTGTTATCCCTGTCATTGATGAATTATTAGATAAATTATAGGAAGCATTTTTCTTTACCAAGTTGGATCATCGCTTTGGATATCATCAAATTACAATGATGTAAGAATACTTTTTGAAAACAACCTTCAGAATACATGAAGGTTTTTATGATCACTGGTATTTGGCCTTACCAATTCAGCTTTCAAATTTCAAACCCTGGTGAATTATATTTGTGAATCCTTGCTTACAAAATTTGTATTAGTATTTTTTTCTGATATACTAATCTATAACAAATATTGGGAAGAGAATGTACAACATTTTGACACGATCTTAAAATTATGGGAGGAGAAACAACTATATGAAATTCCTTCTAAGTGTGCCTTTATGGTTTAGAAAGTAAAATATTTGGGCCATATTATATCTCATGAAGGCATAAAAGTGGACCCTAACAGATTCAAGCTATGAAGGAATGTCGAATTCCCAAAACCTTTAACAATCTTAGAGTATTCTTAGGATTGACAGGGTCTTATTGCAACTTCATTGAGAATTATGGTCAAACAAAAACACCTCTAATAATTTATTGAGAAAAGAGGTGTTTTATTGGACTTGAGAAGAAACAAAATATTTTGAATAATTTAAAGAGGTCATATCTACAATGCCTTCATTATCCATTCCTAACTACACAAAAACCTTTATTGTGGAATGTGATTCCTGAAAGCATGGAATTGATGTAATTTTATTGAAGTAAGGAAGGACCCTTTCCTTTGAAATTTTCCAACTCAAAGAAAAAAAATTACTCAAACCAATTTATGAAAAGGAAATGTTGTCCATAATGCACACAATTAAGAAATCGAACCCTTACCTAATAGGAAGAGACTTCAAGCTAATAATAGATCATGGAAATCGTATGTAATTCTTTGAACAATTGTTATCCTCAAAAGAAAAAAATGGCTTAGAGATATGCTACGTTATGACTTTGAAATTATATACAATAAAAGAAAACAAGTAATGATGACAAATTCACTTTTAAGGAAAGAACAAAACATATAGGTCTTACTTTGTGCTATTTTAATTCAACAATTTTATTAGTTAGAAGAAGAAAGGATAGGATGGAAGAATGCTCAGAAGGAAATCAAGTTAATTAAATAACTATAAGAGGACCCTAATGGACTAGATAAATTTGTTGGAATAATTATTCACTATGGTAAAAGGATCGCTTATATTTATCTAAGAATTATCATATAAAATAGAAGGTCATTTTCAAACTGCACATTTCTCCTATAGAGGAAATTCAAGGTTCTTGACATTTTTGTATGGTATTAAGAGAGATTTTTTCTAACAAGTTATTGAAACTGATGTCCAAAACTTGGTGGAAGAATGTTGGGTTTTCCAATAGAATAAGGGAGATAATATCAAGAGACTTATCATATAATCCATTATCTATGTCGTGTTAGTACTGGAAAGAGGTCATAATGGATATTTTCATAGGTCATCATGGTATCAGTTGATCGACTCACAAAATATACCCATTTATACTCACTTTCTCATCCTTTTAAATCAAGTACAATAATTGTATCATTGATGGAAACAATTCAAAAGATACATGAAATCCCCAAGATTATTGTAATATATAGAGGTCCAAATTTCACCTGCAGTTTTTAGAATGAAATATTTTCTTCTTTGGGTAGCCAATTGTCTCATAGCTCCTCTTACTATCCTCAACCTGATGGGAACAATAACACTATTGATAAATGTCCTAAGAAGTCCATATTAATTTCTTTTCATATAATAAATGAACACAATGGTTTAAATGGTTTCCCTTGGTATAATGGTGGTACAACAAGTCTTTCCATACTCAAGAAAAAATTTCCCCATTTATGGAACTTTATGGCTATCATACTCCATCCATTACATCAGTGTTGAAAGGTAAAGCTAAGATTAAAGAATTGGAGGATCACATAGAGCACCAACAAAGGGTTTTCCAACTAGTTAAAGACAACTTGACTATAGCATAAAATAGGATGAAACACAAAGAAAATAAATATCATAGTAAAATGAAATTTAAAGTAGGGGATTGGGTATTTTTGGGACTGCAACCATACATAGAGATGTCCCTATTGAAACAAAAGAAAAACAATAAATCAACACCCAAATACTATGGTTCGTATAAGATGTTGCGGAGGATTGGAACTTTGCCTTACAAATTGGAGTTTCCTCCATCTTCATGTGTACATCTACTTTTCCATGTTTCTTTCCTAACAAATGTAAGTGGTGATAGAATCTCAATTCAAACTATTTCACCAAATATGGATGATCAAGGGAAAATCATACTAAAACTTCATTAGAGGAAATTTCAACTCAAAATGGGCCTTTCAACCCTCATTCAAATTCCATGTCATAATGTGTTAGCCAATGAAGTTTATTTAAATTTGAAATACCGTGTGGGTATTAAACAATTTTTTAATATAAATTTTGGGATAGGTATCATAAAAAAAGCTATTTTTTTGTTCGTATTTTTGACATATCCCTTTGTGTGTTTTCTCAAATTTTGAGTAGGAGACCCCCTTGGCGGAATTAAATTCCGCATCCAACAAGTACCCACTCTTCATACTTTTGATGGACCCCTCTACCCCAAAAACAAGAAATACTTAAAAAAATGTGATGATGATGTCATCATCATGTTTTTTCAGGTATTTCTTGTTTTTGTGATAGCGGGGTCCATCAAATGTATATAGTGTGGGTACTCTGTGGATGCAAAATTTAATTCCGCATCCAACAAGCTCTCTTGATCGAAATTTGAGTAAAAACACAGGGAGATATGTCAAAAATACAAACAAAAAAAGTAGTTTTTTTTCTTTTCTTCCTCCAAAATTAATAGATATTATTTTATTATTTTCCCTAGGAGGCCCATTTTGAATTGAAATTTTCTCTAATGAAAAGAATCCTGGAAACATAGATCAAGTAAATATAAAATTGAGTAATTATTGAGTACCTCATCAAGTGGAAGAAATTTCCAATAGAAGTGGTGACATGCGAACATACGTTTTTCATGGAAAAACATATGCTTGATTAATCAAGTGTTGAGTACAACGCTTGTTTGAATTGGAGGGGAATATTAAAACCTATATATTATGACATTATATTTATTATTGTATTATGATTGTTTTTATTGGATGGCTATGATATGAATTGTAATTGTGTGGTAGGCTAGGCCCTTAATTGTAATAGTACACCTAAAGTTGTCTTATATATATATATATAGAAATAAATCCTAGTTTTGGAGATCATCTCACTTTTTTAATTTGGTATATTGTAAGAGGAGGTTTACCCTCGAAGATGCTTCTTATTTGTATATTTAAAATTCTCATTACATTAGGTCACTCTTTATTTGTATTTTCATGTTATTTTTGGACTTTAGATGAAAATAATGAAACTATTAGAAACATATAAAATATAGAAGCAATCAACAAATAACAATAGAACATGAGATTTACGTGGAAACCCTATTGTAAAGGGTAAGAGCATCGGGAAATGGTAGCTTAAATATTTTAATATTATTCAAAAAGAAAATTATAATCCTTTCTTCCATCTCTCTCATAACAAGGGTCACTCCCTTTTTATACAATACATATGAGGGTTCTAGAAGGAACCAAAATACACCAGAAGGGTCTAGAATTATCACCTCGAGTGGTCCACCCCAAACCCTTAGAGATTGGAGGACTCACCCATACACCCTGAAATGGGGGTCCTGGTACCCCCCACTTGTATCTCCCAATGCTCCTAGTGCATATGAATCACACATGGGCCTAGTCAACAAATACAGAATAAGAATATTGGAGAACTAGATATTGGATTGATCTCTTCATAAAAACAACAATGAACTTGAATGTTGATGCCAATTTTTTTTAACAATATAGATGAAAACTTAATCTAGGAAACGGGACTTGTATTACAAAATTTAAAATTACACCCAACGCTAATTATGACCATTGTATTCCCCCGTTTTACTTCGATTTGTGTATGATTGGTATTTTTTTATTATTTGAGAGCATTTGATCACAAATGACCTAGGTTGACTTTGTGGATATTGATGTTTAAACCTAAATAAAGTAAAATGCATGGATGATTTCGACATTGATTTGCTTATATGTGAAATTAATTATTGTAAATATATTTATGCATGATGGATAACTCTTGAGGATATAATGCATGAAAATGAAAGAAGTACATGTATTTTATATGTGCTTTTCATTGGATAATTTAATGTTTTTCTTAGTGTGACATGGAAATCACAGGTGTACAATTATGTAAGGTTATGTCAGTAGTGAATTGGTTAGTACATTGTGTTATATTAAATGTAATGTATTTTTTCATATTTTGGAATACAGGGATTGAGTTATTTTATGCATGCAAGCTCTTATTGTGTGCAGGAAAAGGGGTGATGATTTCCAATCGATCCACACATGGGTAACGAGGTTGTATGGAGGAATGTACACAATAAAATGAGCACATGTTTCCATGTGATGATTTTAAAAGTAAACAAGAATTTTACTTGCAAAATGAATGTTGCCATGAGGTTAGGACATGGTTTTGCTCACTCATGAGGGTTGACTAGGGGGAATACAACAAGGTGTCAACCTTATTCATTAGTGATCATTAGTCTATAGAAAGGGAAGAGATGAATTGATTTAAAATTGTCTCGATCATCATACCACATGCCCACTATAGAAAAATATATATTTGAAGGGAATGTCTATGATCATGGCACCCTTTATAGTACCTTAATAAATTTTATTACATTAAGGAATTAAAACACTTTATGGTTAAATGAATAACGAAGATATTGCTAAAGCATATAGAAAAGAATGAACTTATGCAAAGAAAAAAAATGAAAAAAAATTAATTTAATTAAAATATCGTGCTTAGAAAGAAAGGAAGTATTTAGTTAAATAAGGAAAACATGAACTAAAATGCATTTCTGTTATTACAGAGAAGAAATAGTAATCTTATTAAAAAATGGGATCAATGAAAAGGAATGGTAAACTTAAGTGCACACACAAATGAAGAAGAAATCAAGGGACCATCTAGTAGTGATTTTAGGGAGATTTATAGGAAGGTGAGGATAAAATTCATATTAATAATTCTTAAAAATGAATTAGTTGTGAAAATTAGTAGAAATAAGACACATGAAGGGTGAATAATAATAAAATTGGTATTAAAATAATTCTTATTTTGCATGAAATAGACATGTGTCAAAATCCCAAAACTCTATAAAAGAAAGGTAAGTGCCAAAGCTATGGTTATCTTTGATCCCTATTGTTGATTGTTGAGATAATGTGAAATGTTAGAGGTCATTTTTGAAAAGTTTGTCTATTTTGGAAGTTTTCAAGGTTCAAAGACCTTATATCTTAAGGTACACTATCCAATAATGTTTGTTGTACTTCTTCCATACAACCCCATTGCATCTTGGGGGTCCCTCGGAAGAAGAGTATCCAGTGAGAGAAGTTGAGGTCATCAACTGATAGATCTATAGGATTGGAAAAGAAAAGAAACTAATTGGATCTTGATAGAGATTAGTGGCATAAACTACTTCAGAAAACTAGAAAAAATAAATCATGTACTTTCTGTAATTAGAGTTTACAATTTATACAAAGTTTTATAAACTCAGATTTGTTTACAATTCTAAGTGTTGATGGTTTGTAGGTATATATGTATTGATACTTCAGTTATTTTAATTTTGGAAAGGAAAATTTATAGTTCCAAATTTGTTATATGTACATGATTCTATTTTTAAAAGAATAGAATCAAAAAAATGTGTTGTGTTAGGGACGTAGAAACCCTATTCCAGATAGCTAAAGCCTTGGGGAAATGGTATATTTGATATTTTATTATTACTCGATAAGAAAATTACAATGCTTTCTTCTATCTCTCTCATGACAGGGGATCACTCTCTTTCTATACAATACATATGGGGGTTCTAAAAGGAACTGAAATACACTATAAGGTTGTAAAAATTTTCACATTGAGGGGCCTCACCCCCACACCCCTAAATGGGGCACCTGGTGACACCCACTCATATCATTCCTCATGCTTGGTGCATACAAATTGTACATGGGCCTATTTAAGAACTCTACAACAATAATATTATAGATACAGGTATCGGATTCATCTCCTAACATAAACGATAATGACCTTGAATGTTGATGCCAATTTTATTGAACAATATTAAGGAAAACAACATCAAGGAAAAGAAATTTGTATAACAAATTTTAAACTTGTCCCCAACACTGATTATGACTATGGTGAGTTTGGATGTCTTCTACTAGTGGATCAAAACACTAACACATGAAACATTGCACTTACTTGCAAAGAATATAAATTCATACCAATAACATCAATCAAAATACTCTTAGCAACAATAGAGAAATAAGTTGTTGGAACAATAGGTGCAATTGATATGCCACTGTGTAGAAATTAGGGATGCAATATACCCTAGAAATCAAATATGGACATTAAAAAGATTACAAGGAAATATATTTCTATCCATCCCTTTATCTTGAAAAGTATTTATTTTCCTTTCCTCTACTTCACATAGAAAAATAAATAAAATTACCATATGTTTTTTTTTAAATGTAGTCGTACAATTATTTCTAACACTTTCAATAGAATTTGAAACTGAATTTTTGTCAATTGAAGACCAAATTTTAAAGAAATAGTTCTCCATATTGTTATTCAAAAATGTGGTCTAACAAAATGAAGCACAACCTAATACAATCCACACATGGAAACCAACATCCATCACACCATTAAGGGAAAAAAAGCGATTGGATGATCTAAAATATTTTTTGAATTCCTCAAATGACATAAGACAATGAAACCATTTAAAAACATGTTATATTATGCATATTTATTATTAAACAAATGTTGGCTAAACTAGCTTCAAGGCAAGTTAGATGTACCAAACATATATTCTAAACTTGTTTTATCCTATATGCTCAAAATGAAATTTAACAGTAGATTTTTGTTTTCAATACAAAAAACAATGCTACATTGTACCAAATGTAAAGCAGAAACTCCTTTCAACTATCCACGCCATTTAAAGTGCACAATAATTAACAAATAAAAATGAAAAAGTACCGTGTGTTCTTATAAATGAAATCTTAAGGAAATTTTTATTGAGATGATATAAAAGAAAATTTTGGTGTCATGCCTATATGTTATGTGATTTTGTTACCTAAGAGAAAGTCTAACCTATCATGTTTAATCAAAAACATCTAATCTTGATTAGAATTTACCTTGTGAGAAGAGAGACAAAGTAAGAAGAGAGATCAATATGTTCAAAAGTTAAAGGTTCATAAGATAGCTCTTATATAAAGCTACTTATGTATTATTGTGTGTTATCAATTTGTTTAATAATTAGAGAAAATGACTTTCCGGTTAGATGGCAGTGGTTATCCTAATATTGACTTAGCATAGTAGAAAATGCATGATCAAAGGATGTGGGATTTTGTTGTTCATGGAAACTTCATACGTAATCAGTTCATACGTAACCAGGACAATAGAATAGGACAATAGAATACTTGATGTAAGGAGAAACCTAAAAAATGATAATGAGAAATCTAAAAAAAATGAGATATTCCATATTTTTTTTTCAAGAGAAGGATTGTTTTAAAACATTGATGTCTTAAAATATTTCACAATTTCATGTTTCTAATTTATTGGGTTCATTCTTACACTCAGTTTCATTGTGCAATATGACCATACCAGAACGTGGATATGAGTGCATAATTACTAAGAATACCACTTCTAACTAGATTTTGTAGCGTATTTTTAATCCAACACTAAAAATCATACCAATCGCACTAAAATGATGGTTTTTTAATAGAATTGTTTTGATTATATAAACTAACTTCAATCCTTTATTTTGTAGCACATTCTTATCCAACACTAAAAGACACTACAAGAAAACATCGGCATTTTAACAAAAAACACTTATAGTTGGTTTGACATTTATGTATCATCTATAACTCATTTGTATTCGAGTTGGTGTATTTCTATTTGATGTGAATGTGTCTTCGTTATGGAGAGATTTCTCTATAATATGTTTCTATGAAGATGGTATTCGTTTTCTTCCTACAGTTAACTTATGAAGTAAGTCTTTTTATTTATGAAGTTACATAAAATTGGTAGAATTTAAACAAGTATATAGTATACGTTTTTTAATACCTAAACTTATATATTAAAGGTTAACGTATGAAGTAAGTATTTTTTATGAAGTTATATAAAATTGATAGAATTTGAACAAGTATATAGTATAGGTTTTCTAATACCTAAACTTATATATATATTTTTTAATTAACTTGAAGTATATATTTTGAAAAAGAAACCTGAATCATTTGCTTATAATGCATATTTTTTTCATAATTCTTATAAGTAAATATTCCTAAAACTCTAAACCATTTAGCTATTATTTCTAAGCAAATATTCGTGAAACTCTTAAAGCATTTAGATATTATTTCTAAGCAAGTCATTATTGAAAAGGAATAAAGGAATCATTTTCTTATAACATATATTTGGCTGCTTATAATGTCCATAATTCCTACAAACATTATTTTAGATGACAAATTTCATGGTACAACATTTCCACACGAACCTTTCGAGTGTTATAAAATTTGACGTATTTTCCATATTTCTCATATGATCCTCCAACATTGTATTCACTCATTGTAATTTTTTGCTATAACGAGTTGAACGGACGCCAATAAACTACTTTAACTTTTAGAGACCAATAACAATAATAGTATAATAAAAGTAGCAAGTTCTCTTTCTTTTTTTTGTTACTCGTGGTTTGTGGGCTACTTTGTTACATTTTTTTATTAAAATTATGAAGATTCGCTACTCATTGCACTTGTTATGTCCTCGACATATAGTATTCAGTCGAGGACATTAGTTGAGCAATGAGAATATTAAATTTTCTCTATACTATACTTTTAACATTGTTTAGAGTTTATATTAAAAACAATTTTTAAAATTATATTTATTTAAACTGTTATTTGTTACCATAGGTTGATGTCTTCTTTGTTTTCTGTTGCCCACCCCCTTGCGACAGAAAGACGTAAGCCAAATTTAATGTGTTAGGCATGTTTACAATTGAAATCTGTAATGACGGCTAACCTTGGACAGGGTAGTGGCCTGGAATTTGAGGTTGTGTGGGAAGTATTTAGTGTTATAGCAAGTATTTGACAGGTAGAATTAAATATAACACGTCAACCTGTACATGTATAAGGAAATCATAACCATCAATTTGACGTCTGGTATGGGAGGCCCACACTCCCCATTTTTGTATTAGTTTCAATGTACTCGGTTTAATGTATTAGATATAGTATTATGTTTAATGTATTAGATATATTATTAATAATGAGCAACATTTATTGTGCTCTCTTTGGCCTCATCCATGAGGTCCTTTGTAACTCTATAAAAAGGCATCTAAGGCAAAAAAAAGCATCTAGCCTCCTAATGAAGGATAACTTTTAGTGTGCCATTCTTTTGTCTCTCATTCTGTTTTACGTCTGAGTGTGTATTTTGGTTTCTCCCTTGAGAGGGTTAGGCTCTCTGAGCCTCGAAGCCTCGCCTTCTCACATTTTCCTTTGCAATTAGATTTGCCCTCCAACGGTAGAACAATTGGTATCAACGTTGTTCGCTCCTATATCTGATCATTCTTGCTTTCTGGAAAACGACATAGGCTCCTCATTTCTTGTGTTTATTTTAGGTTTTAGGTATTTCTCTTTTTTTTTGTTTGATTGAGAGTCGAGCTCCCTTTCCAGATATCCTTAGAAACACCACTGCTCCTTGCTCATGGCTGCATCATGGTCACTCGTCGGGGCATTCCTCGCTTCGAGTATCTAGCCTCGCATATTGGTTATCTTCTGCAATTTGCAAGCTGCCTCTTTGGGCACATTTTTTCCCCTTCTTTGCTGAGAGATACTAAGTTGTCACTATGCCTCTCTTTCTGTTCTTGCAGAGCCCATCATACATGCTCCACACATCCATTCGCTGCCATAGTATTTTATGCATGATCTATCCCCTTTTGGTTTCCTTCACACACGCTTCTTCTACCCACAAAGTAGGTACCGCACCTCTCTTTGATATTCATGGCATGCTGCTGATTTTTAACCAAAATCTACACCCTCATTTGCACCGTTGTTGGACAAACCCTCCCATTGCACGCTCTCTCATTCCAGAAAACATGCCCTCCATCTTTTCACCCTCCATCATCACTGCCAATACCTAACTCCACCCCATACCCTCCATCATCGCTGCCAAAAACTAACTCCATCGCATATCCTCCATCATCACTTCCCATTCCTTACTGCATGTGCCTTTCCCTATTACTACATGCACCCATTTGTGTACCCCATTACCTTCCTGGATGTTGCATCCTCCCTTTCCCCCAGCAAGTGTTAACTCTTTCGACCTCTACTGTGTGCCTTGTTGTGGATATTTCAGAATTTCCCTCTGTCTCTCCACATGAGTGAGTCAAAAATCAAAACCGCGGCCTTGCTCCATTTGCACACATTTTGAATAGTATTCATCCATCGATCCATTGTCACTCTAATCGGTCTACATCTTCCATCTATGCACCTCTCTACCACGATGACTTCTCTAGATCAACGTTGCCTCATCATAGTCTTCCTCGCTTCCTTCCCTTTCCCTAGTCGCATCATTCCATTAGCAGTCATCGTAACCCTCGCATAGCCACTATCAAATGCGATTCCGTCTCCTCCCCTACGTCTCCTCAGATCCAGTTGAAGAAACAACTCCAGAAATGCATCATCATATGCTCCAGGGAACGCAACACTATTTGTAAAGAGGATGCAACCTAATTTTTCTAACAGAAGAGAACACATCTTTTCTAAAAAGGTGAATCAATATGCTTATTTAGAGAGAGTACGTAGAGCATCAAGGAAAAAGGTGTTGCAACTTATTTCTCCAGCTCCAAGGATCATTCCAGTTTCAACACCCCAGGGAGGACAACACGTTCTTTGCATTCGATTTCTGAACCAATGCATGCAGAATGATATGCGTCCCTCTTCTGGGGTTTCTCAGCACTCAAAAGATAGACATCTAGCAGGTCCTAGATCTGCAGCTCCATATTTAATACCGGCATCAAGTTTGAGTGGCACAAGCATTCAACTTCGGTTCTCATTTTTCCAGATATAGTTGTTCATCTAGTTTGCAGTGTTGCTTCTCTATATTTTTACGTCCACCACTCCCCTTTCGACTTTCCTCTATGCTAAGCTCTTAAGCCTCCTTTTTCTACCATCTTTGCATCGACCCATTCCTGGCACTCCTCTCTAATCTTTTGATTTGTTATCGATTTCCATCACATCTCATTCCTTGCTCCCTCATCTCCTCTTGGCTTCCATTCATTTTTTTGTCACCCCCTCATGCTCCCTCACATTCGTTCTTACTCTTGATTTACTGCCCTTCTTTCCGATGCAACTGTCCATCATTCCTCTACCTGGTTTGACAACATCTTGATTCCTATTAGTACTTTACACCAGTACCTCACGGCTCTTCAAGGAGTATTTTTCATCACATGTTCGGTTCGGTGTGCCTCCACAATAGTTAGAAAAACTCAGCCTGGAAGCAACAATAACTATCACTCACTAGCAAGAAGCACTCTCCAGCAAGCCATCTTCAACATGGCATCTTCAACAATATTCAAGAGTTCATTTCGAATTCTCCAGCAATCCATCTTCAACACTATGCAATTTCAAGTTTCAACCTGCATCTCTACAAGCACATTCTGGATTGCATTTTTGGTGGCTCTCATTTCCTTTAGCTTCCACAACCTTTCCATAGGGATCCATTCCTTTTTTTATTCCAAGCTCAACTCTAGTTTCAATTTTTTTTTTAGTTTTACTTTGCGGTAGTATTAGTTCTCTTTTAGTTCCATTTTTTCTATTTTCCCAATCCTCCAGCAGTACTCTATAGCACTTCACAAAGTTTTGATTCCAAAGATTTTCTTTATGGGTTTTGAGGTCTCTTACATATTTTATTTCAGTCTAGATCACACCCTTCTCAGGGTTTCAGTATCAGTTCATTTGCTAGTGGATACACTAGTCTCCTAGCCCTAAGGGCGCAAAAATATCCACCACAGTGGATACACTAGTCTCCTAGCCCTAAGGGCGCAAAAATATCCACCACCAAGAGAGGAGGTTCACAGATCTATAAAAATATCACAGATGTCTCCCTCTATTTAGAGAGAGGAGGTTCGCAGATCTAAAAGCCAACAGATCTCTCCCTCTAGTTCATTTGCACATGGTCAACAAGATGTACAACAACAGAGTCCTAGGAATCCCCACCTTCTCGCATCTTACACCATCTACACATCGTCCGGATCTTCATCTAGTTGCAACAAATGGCTCGGCACCTCTTCTACTTTTTGGCTTATCCTCTTTTCAAGCATGACTTCCAACATCAACCGAGAGGTAGGAAAGCAGGGACACTTTCCACTTCAACCAAGAGGAATGGTCTGTATGGGAGGCGCACACTCCCCATTTTTGTATTAGTTTCAATGTAACCAGTTTAATGTATTAGATGTAGTATTATGTTTAATGTATTAGATATATTATTAATAATGATCAGCATTGATTGTGCTCTTTTTGGACTCATCCATGAGGTCCCTTTGTAATTCTATAAAAAGGCATCTAGACTCCTAATGAAGGATAAATTTTAGTGTGCCATTCTTTTTTCTCTCATTCTGTTTTAGGTGTGAGTGTGTATTTTGGTTTCTCCCTTGAGAGGGTGAGGCTCTATGAGACTCACCTTCTCACCTTTTCCTTTGCAATTATATCTTCCCTCGAATGGCAAATCAGGTTGTGTCCATCACTCACCATTAACGCTAGTACTTGCATGCATGGAACTTGAGGTTGTGACATGATATGGTAGTATAGCGAGGTAGTTCCACATAATAGAATTAAATGTCCTCAACCTTTCAGCTTGTAGCTTAGTTCGGTAGTTGTCATAGGTGTCAGCTGCTAGTTTGAGCCAGAGTTCAAATTCTGGAGAGAGTTAAAGTGTGATTTTGATGGGAAAAAAGTCGAAGCACATTAGTTTAAGTAGGACTTCATAGTGTGGAGAGATATTGAGAAATGTATGGTCTTGTTTTAGGATGGTGGAGACATGCTGAGAGTTATAGTTTACATGTTAGATTTTTAACATTAAGCTAGCATTATTAGGATCTTTTAACTGAGAGAATAACAAGCACAACAATCAAACACAAGAGACAATGAACACACTATTTTTCCTCAAGGAAACCATAAATGGAAAAAACCCCACAACTTCCTTAGAGATAGAATCAACACCAAATAGAAAATCCCAAAACAGTAAGATGATCTCCCGATAGCAGTAACCTCTTTCTTCCTAGCCCTAATGTCTTCTTCTTCCTCGACTATGCGCTACAACTGAGTGTGAGAGAATGTGTGATAAATAGAGAGGTCACCTCTCTATTTATACTGATTCCTGACATGACTAAAACTCTACTAGGGCTAACTTCACTAGGTGAGTCTAATAACCCTAGTGCCCTGGAACTGCGGGGACTTTAACCCTTAGACAATAGGAGGGTTACCCATAATGACTTGACATTACTTGTTTACATTATAGATTCTCCCGATCGAAACATCCGGGCATGACATCATGACTCAATTACATTAAAGACACATCCCCAAATAAACATTGGGGATCAAGACATAAGATACATAGGTGAATACATTTCGAAGTTACAAATACATCAACACTCCCTCTTAACTAGGAAGGTATTCTTTCGACACAATTTTCAGCACTAGTCTTCTTCTCTTTATCGACTGGGTCATCTCATTATCTTCATCTTCAAGTCTTCTTAGTCTTCAAGTCTTCTTCTTCATCTTCTTCGTCTTCAAGTCATCTTCTAAGTCATCTTCTTCTTCAAGTCTTCTTCATCACGGAATTTGCATCATCACGACTACTGGGTCATCATCACATCTGGATCATCAATTGATCTGGATCGTCATCAAGTCTAGATCATCATCACATCTGGATCATCACTTGATCTAGATCATCATCAAGTCCGGATCATCATCACATGCTATCTTAGAATGGTGCTATCTTGATTCTTCTCGTCATGTGAAGTTCTACAAATTCAGCCCTGTAGGCCTACCCTTCATGTAGGTCTTCATCAATGCTTATATATGACACTTAAGTCAGAATTTCCCACCCAACTCTTACATCTGACCTCATCTTGTCAGAAAGGCACGCCCAACACTTACATCTGACCTCGTCTTGTCAGAAAGGCCCAACACTCACATCTGACCATGTGTAAACACATCGCGCTAGAATGGCTCGGCACTTATATCCAATCCTGTCCAAGCACATCACATTGAAATGGATCTGTACTTACACTCGACCCCATCTTGTCAGAAAGGAACAACACTCACATTTGACCATGTGTAAACACATCGTGCCAGAATGTCTCAGCACTTATATCTGACCTCATCCTATCATAAAGGATCTGCACTTACATTTGACCATGTGTAAACACATCGCATCGAAAGCGCTCTGAGTCCCAGACTAAGGATTCCTGCTAACTAAATAGGTGCCTCCATTCTCCCGAAGAATGGCAGTTGCCCTTACATATGACCTACTCGTCAAAATGGCCAGCACTCACATTTGACATGGGCGAAACCTAATCCTTTAACCATGACAGAATGGCTCAGCCCTTACATCTGATCAAGTGGGAACACATCCTTCTATCACATCATAATGGCTCTCAGTCCTAGACTGATTTTTCCTAGTAACTGACCAGGCACCTCCATTCAAAGAATGGAAATAGCCCTTATACCTGATCATGTAGGAACCAATCCTACAGTCATATCAGAATGGCTCAGCACTCATATCTGACATGGAAGGAACCTAAATCCTCTTACCATGACAGAATGGCTCAGCCCTTACATCTAACCATGGAAGAAACTTAATCCTCTCCCATGTCAGAATGGCTCACAAACTCATCACTTCCCTTTGGAGGGAACCTCGATCTGGAGAACACCAAGCTTCTCCTTGAAGTACTCAAACTTCACCCTAGCCAATGGCTTCATCAACACATCAACTATCTGATCGTCCATCGCAACATACTAGAGCTTCATTGCTCCCCTCTGCACCATATCCCTGATATAGTGATACTTGATCTCGATATGCTTCGACTTGTCATGGAACACCGGGTTCTTCGACAACTTCACACAACTCTAGTTGTCACAATATATACAAGTAGCATCCAACTGGAGATCAAATAAATCATATAGTAGCTTCCTTAGCCATACTGCCTCGCAACTAGCTAAACAAGCTGTGACATACTCTGCTTCGGCTGTACTCATTGCCACATAGGATTGCTTCCTGCTAAACCAAGAGATCACAATTGACCCCATACTGAAGCAACACCCTGAAGTGTTCTTCCTATCGATGGCACTACCTGCCCAATATGAGTCAACATAACCCTCCAAGTTAATCTTTTGATTTGACTCATACTTGAGCCCATAATCAATTACCTATTAGGTACCTCAGAATATGCTTTGCAGCAATCAAGTGAACATTTCTTAAATCTGTCAAGAACTGGCTCAAGGTGTTCATAGAAAAGCAAATATCTGGTCTCGTGTTCGTCAGGTATATCAAGGACCCAATCAGCTAACGATACATCGTAGCATCGACTGACCTTGATGAAGCATCACTCAATAGCTTTAGGTTTGATCCCATAGGTGTGGCCATAGCCTTGCAGTCCATCATCCCAAACCTCTTTAGGATCTCTATTGCATATTTCCCTTGTCCAAGGGAGATTCCATCTGTATTCTCCCACACCTCCATGCCTAAAAAATAATGCATCACACCCAAGTCCTTCATTTTGAATTCAGCAGCAAACTTTCTCTTCGTATCAGCAATCAACCCGTCAATACCTGTTACAAACAGATCATCTACATATAGTATAAATATCACTGGGTTGCCATCTTCAACCTTGTAGTAAAGGTTGGAATCTGCTTTACTCTTGTTAAAGCCCAAACTAGATAGAAAGCTGTCAATTCTGCTGTACCATGTCTTCGGTGCCTGTTTCAAACCGTGCAGGGCTTTCTTCAATCTGCACACATGAGACTCCCTGTCATGTGTCTCAAAACCGAGTGGTTGTTCTACATACACTTCCTCTTCCACTACACCATTCAAGAAAGTAGTCTTGACATCCATTTGGTGTATCTTCCATTTCATTACTGTAGCCAAGACAAGTACTGATTTGATGGAAGTGTATGTGGCTACAGGTGCAAAGGTTTCTTCATAATCTATTCCTTCTTTCTGAGAGAAACCACGAGCCACAAATCTTGCCTTATATTTTTCAATTCTACCGTCTGCAGCATGCTTGATCTTGTAGATCCATTTGGATGTTACAACTGACTTCCCTTCTGTTCTTGGGACAACATCCCAAACATCATTCTTCATGATCGATTGATACTCTTCGATCATAGAATCCTTCCATTCTTTCCGTTCTGTCACTTCTTCATAATTGGAAGGTTCTTTATCGATGAAATCACATAGTAATGCTACATACTTGAAGCAAGATCTGGTCCTCTTTCTTTCTCTGTGATTCTCTTCTAGAGCCCCATATCTTTCCGCACCTTGGATAATTTCACGTACCCAAGCAGGTTTCCTCTTATGAGGATTCTTCTCTAGAGGTGGATCTACATGTCTTTGTGGTTCTTCAAATTCTCGATCTTCGCCTTGAGTTTCTTCATTCATGGTTGTATCATGAATTCTGGGTGCTTCTACTTCTTCAAGTTCTTCAGCAGGTTTCTTTCTGGATTTGTTGTAAGCTGTGTCTTCATCAAATGTCACATCCCTGCTGATGTCAATCTTCTTGTATCCTGGGAAATAGATTATGTAAGCCTTCGATCTTTCAGAGTATCCCACAAATATACCCTTCTTTCCTGAAGGATCTAATTTTGTCCTCTTCTCTTTTGGAATGTGTATGTACACAGGACAGCCGAATATTCTAAGATGGCTGACTTCTGGTTTCTTGCTAGAAAAGACTTCTTCGGGAGTCTTGTTCTCGAGTACTCTGTCTGGAGTACGGTTCTATACATACATCGCTGTTCTGGCAGCTTCTGCCCAAAGATGCATAGGAAGATATTAATCATGAAGCATAGCTCTTGCGGCTTCCATGATAGTTTTGTTCTTCTGTTCTACAATCCCATTCTATTGTGGATTATAAGGAGTGGACAACTCCCTCTTAAACCCTGAGTCTTTACATAACTCTTTAAATCATTTGATGTGAATTCTCCGCCATTATCTGATCGAAAGGCCTTAATCTTTTTTTCAATGTGATTCTCAATCAAGGCTTTGAATTCCTTGAATTTGCTGAATACTTCATCTTTGTTCTTCATGAAGTAGATCCATGTCTTCCTAGAAAAGTCATCAATGAAAGAAACATAGTTTACATACCCACTTAGTGAACTTGATCACATTGGACCGCATACATCGGAGTGGATGATTTCCAAGATTCCTTTTGCTTTGCTCTTGCTACTTGGAAATGTCTTCTTTGTGTCCTTTCCTTTCGCACATCCTTTGCAGATCCCATCATGTTTTGCTTCTATTTCTGGAAGACCTTCAACAACTTTGCTTGCAAGAGGTAGTGCTCTGTAATGCACATGTGCAAGCCTTCTATGCCAAAGTTCATTTGGCTCTACTGTGTCATGGACCAAGGCTTGTTCTAGATGGCCCTTCAATTTGTACAAACCTCCTTCTTGTTCCCCAATCACTATTGCATCATCAATAGTCTTTCCTTTTGGCCACATGATGAATTGACCATCTATGAATGCAACCCTCATTCCTTTTGCATCTAATGCATATATGGAGAGAAGGTTCTTCTTGAGTCTTGGTACCAACAATACTTCCTTCATTGTCATAGACTTTCTAGAGTCTATCTCATAGGAGGATTCCCCACTACCTTTTATTGGATACTGGTAGTCATCTCCTAGTTTCACCTTGTGAGGTGATTCATGTTTTGAAAGTTTCACAAAGGATTCCATGAATCCAGTCATGTGCTTGGAAGCACCACGGTCTATAAGCCAATCATTGCTTCCATGAGTCATGTTTCCTATGAGAGCAAAAATCAAAACATATTCTTCCTCGCTTGAAGAATATTCACTTCTATATCTGGTTCTCATTGATGAAGGTTCATCATCCTCTGCAACATGAGCATGATGTCTTCTCTTGTTTCTCTTCTTCTTGTGAGAGCTACTTTTGTTCTTAGGACAATATCTAACAAAGTGTCCTCTCTCATCACATGTATAACAAATAAACTTAGACTTATCTCTAGGATTTTTGAAGTTATTCC
Organism: Pseudotsuga menziesii; assembly: GCA_001517045.1. Lineage (NCBI taxonomy): Eukaryota > Viridiplantae > Streptophyta > Pinopsida > Pinales > Pinaceae > Pseudotsuga > Pseudotsuga menziesii. The sequence continues at coordinate 157,666 of LPNX010916311.1, read as the reverse complement.
TTTGATTAGAATACTTACTTCTGTGATGGCTGGATCTGGGTTTCTTGGATTGTACTATGAGAGCTTGATCTTCACTTCCCATCTTCTCTTCTCGAGCTGCTATCTGAGCTTCTTCTTGAGAACATTCTTCCCACAGTCTACTGAACTTGACTAACTTCTTCCTAGCATAGATCCCTTGAATGAAGGAGTCCCATGTCCTAGGGAGACCATTCAAGGTGGTCATCACAATCTATGCATTCCCCACTTCTTCATCTACTGCTTCCAATTGTTCCTTGATCTGAGAAACCCTTGTGAAGTAAGATTGGATGGTTTCTGCATTCTGGATCTTCACATTCTTCAATTGGTTCCTCAAGCTCATCTTCTGGTTTATGTTCTTTCCTTCACACAATTTGGTTAGGGAATCAAACATAGATTTCGGTGTCTTGAGGGAGGACACCTGTGGTATAAGGTGATCCTTGATAGAATCAGCAATGATCCTCTTTGCCATAACCAACTTCTTCTTATGTAAGGCCTTAGCCTCATCTCCCTCTGGAACTAGAACCTCCTAATTGATGTAGGAGTCCAACTCATTCTCTTCCAGAACCAGCGAGATCCTATACTTCTTAGCGCAGAAGTTATCATCTCCCTCAAGCTTTTCATCAAGCTTGGTATGATGAGACATCTCAACTGAGAACCTCAAATGGAAATACAAAAGATGTAGATCTTACCAGGTCAAGATGTCAGATCTGGATTTGGAGATGAAATCCTATAGTGCTAGTTTAGGGTCATATTAGGGTTTTGATTTTTGGAGTTCTGTCCAACCAAATGCTTTGAAATTGATCCCTAACTTCGATTTTGGGGAGGAGATCAATCCAGGCCTGAGCTCACTGAAAAATTCCTCTTTTGTGAAAATCCCTAATTTCCAGTAGCAGTGTCAGGTCAAAAACTGAAAAACCTCAGAATTGGATTTTGCTTCGATAGAAAGATGTGCCCTAAGGAGGAGAGTTAATCCAACCTTCTTTTGCTAAAAATATGTGGAGGAATATCCACAAAGTAGGAAGCCCTAGTTCCCGCAGCTGCACAGTGTCTTTTTCTCAAGTTAGCTGTGATACCATGTTAGATTTTTAACATTAAGCTAGCATTATTAGGATATTTTAACTGAGAGAATAACAAGCACAACAATCAAACACAAGAGACAATGAACATAGCATTTTTCCTCGGGGAAACCATAAATGGAGAAAACCCCGCAACTTCCTCAAAGATAGAATTAGCACCAAATAGAAAATCCCAAAATAGTAAGATGATCTCCCGACAGCAATAACCTCTTTCTTCCTAGCCCCACTGTCTTCTTCTTCCTCAACTATGTGCTACAACTGAGTGTGAGTGAATGTTTGATAAATATAGAGGTCACCTCTCTATTTATACTAATTCTCGACATGACTAAAACTCTACTAGGGCTAACTTCACTAGGTGAGTCTAATAACCCTAGTGCCCTGGAACTGTGGGGACTTTAACCCTTAGACAATAGGAGGGTTACCCACAATGACTTGACATGACTTGTTTACATTATAGATTCTCCCAATCAGAACATCGGGGCATGACATCATGACTCAATTACATTACAGACACATCCCAGAATAAACATCGGGGTACAAGACATAAGATACATAGGTGAATACATTCTGAAGTTACAAATACATCAACATTACATTGGAACCGATGGGTTTTGCATGCATAAATTCCAACTTTTCTTAAGTAATAACATTTTCATTTGTAACCTTTGATTCAACACACTTTACAAGTAATGGTTTTGTTTTATTTTTGGGTTTAACGTCCAAACCTTCTTTAGTTTATGTACAAGTTATTTATTGGTGAAGATGGAAGGGGAAGACTCTTGGCATCATTTTCTAGGTAATGTTCACCCTAATCTTGTATATATTTTAACTTATTGTTGAAATTATTGGAGCTGTATATATATAATTTAAGCAGATATTTGTTAACAGAAGACCACGCCATGAGTTATTACGAGTAGCTTAATCCATCATGCCTTGGGACTCCATCGACTCTCTAGTTTTGGGGATTTTGTTTGGATTCTATAAATTGGTTAGGTGTCTTTGGGGTTTTTGTTTCACTTTTATAAATTGGCCAAGCGTGGCCATTCACCTGTATAGTGTGAAACCTATTATTTAGAAAGAACAACTCATGCGGTTAATGATTTTGGTTAAGTTTACAATGGAGGATGTTATTTATTTGGAAGCCCAAGGTTATTCCTAAAAACTATATATTAACTTCAAATTTCATTTACAATTACAAAATTGATATCAAAATTAACATTGTTGTTGGGCTCCTTAAGCCGTTACCTTCCAAAGACTTGAGCCCTCTACTTTATGTGTATAAGGGAAAATTTTAAGCAAATTTTTCCACTTGCATGCACTGCACTACACATATAGTTGTGTTTAAAGTTGCTTGGCTGGTGGTATTAAAAATGGTATGGTATTTCCCAAAAGCAACCTAGTAGTAAGGAAATGCAGAGTATGTCTCTTACATTCCTAACTTATTGTTATTTCTCTTTGTCTTTGATAGCTACACCATGCATTTGGGCACACCATTTCACAAACAAGTGGATTATCCACAGACATCCCAATATAAAAGCTTTGTTTTTCAATAAGAGGTTGTCCTCATTGGGAAAGTTTTGACAAAGGTGAAAATTAACTTTTAGACCTTTAGGAGTGACCATTCAACAGGAAATATGGATTCTATCTATCTATATAAAGTTGTTCAATCAAAATTAAGGCAAACAGTTTCTGAGATAAAGTTTGAGATCAAACAATCCACTGTGAAAAACAACATTGGTTCCTATGAATTCATAATAATTGTGAGGGAGTACTTCCACATGAATACCATCTTGAACAAGAACAGCGATATCATGCCCCTGCTCATTTCATAAAGAAAAAAGCAAAAGAAAATTGTGAGAGGCTACACTGCAAGAGAAATTGCAAGCAGTAAATACACCAACGATTTCAACGAAAAGGAAACATATATTTTAATTCCAAAGCAACATTAAATCCACGTTGGGATTATCACAAAAAATGTGTTTTCAAGGCAAGGGGTATTTCAAAACTAATCAAATTATATTTTAATTAAGAAATAATCGATATCATTGAACTATCTTTTTAATTATTTCAACTACATTTTCCTGTAAATTGACTACATGAATGAATTTACGAACAAATTCCATAAAAGAAATACAAACTTTAAATTAATTTCATCGCACATGACTAATTGATTCAATCATTTTGTTTTGCATAATATTTACACAAAACTAAACATAGATTGAATATGTTTGCTTTGCATAGTATTTACACAAAACATTCACTGTGTTTGCCTAGTTTTGTTTTTGCAGTGAAGTGAAACATTTTACAGGTAGTATTTGCTAGTCTTTAAACCATAACTTCATGTCTTATTTCATGAAAATTGTAGAAATATTCTAATGTGAAATAAATGTGTAACACCACTAAGAATTCAGCTTTGCTTTACTAATTCCGAGACAGTAAATATTTTCCTAAATTACTATTTATTTCATGGATATGTGAGTCTGTTATGTTGATCCTCTAAATCAACGTGAATTCATTATGATGCTCCTGTAAATGAATGGAAAGAGCATAATTTTCCTTGTATACGATACATTTTCCATTAAATTGACAATTTGAAGAAACAAATTCGATAAAAGAACATAATATTTTCTATTATTTTTGTCGCATGTGAATTTAAATCTTTGTGAAAGCAAATATCTTCTAGTAATTGCATTAAATTTATTTGTTTTGCAGTATTTAAAAAAACATCTCAGTACATTTTCCTTGGTTTTGTTTTGGAATGCAATTGTGGTATTTTACAAGCTTTGCCTATCCCCAAACCATAATTTATTATGTCTTATTTGGCGAAAACTAGAAAAATATATTGTAATGTGAAAACACCAAGAATTAGGATTTTTTTAGTTAATTTTGAAAAGGTTTCTAGATTCACTAGGCGTAACAGAAGACACAATAAGTCATTTCCTACATTTCCAAATTTTCATGCAGTATTGCTTACTATTATTCATTTTTTGTTTTCATCAGAGTTTCCTTGAAGTGAATCTCTGATAGCTTTGAAATTCATGTAAAGTTATTAGCATGTGTGCTTGATAGATATTCACTAGGGTGTAACCTAGTTCATGTCGCTAGCCTATGCTTGATGCATGGAAAAACATATTCATGGTCTTAATAAGAATCCCTGGTCAACTTAAGGTTTCTCAGCCCTTGGGAACATGGAAACGGGTGAGTAGGCCAAAATGAGGAATCATGATGAACTAATCTTTAATTTTTAGTGAAGTTGTTAATGAGTTCGGTTATTCATTTGATCTTCGGTCTGGCCAGCATGGTTAATGGGAGTGAGAAAATTTCGATGGTAATTACAATACTAGTGTTATATATTAATGAAAAACTTTCAGAATTTATAAAAATTAAATTTATACAAATATTTTTTTTTATCATACATGTCTTTTACTTGTCAACTTCTAACTAGATAAAATTTGGCATCCTAGATGGAAAACTGAATGATATGAGACACCAAAGACTTATTTCTTTAAGCTTCGACAAGTATTTCCACTTATAATATTTTTGGTTAATTTTCTCAATTTTTCATGTGAGTGGAATACTGGAATACTTATCAATTATCCCACTCTGCATGTTACCCATAGACCTAGTGCATGCATTCCTGGTGGGGCTTAATTGGACCCCCATCATGTTCCTCCATCAAGTCGAACACATCCCATCGCGTTATGATCGAGGCCGAGGAGAAATTGTTTTCATTCATCCTATTTTTTTGTTGTGTGAAAACAAATATTAAATTTGTGTGCGATGTGAAAACAATAGGATAAATATTCAATCTGTGTGTGATGCAAAAACAATAGGCTATATAAACATCCACCCACCATGGCCTCTTTGTAATTTTTATCCATGGAGACCCTCATTGGTAGAAAATACAAACTCAGAGGCAAGATCGGCAACGACGCTAATACTTATACAATTAAAATTAAGAATTCCAAGGATTAAATTTCCTAGAAACATTTGAGTTTATAAGATTGCATTGAGGATTAAGGCGAGTTAGTAATTGTTGTTATATGTATGAAACCTACATATATTTTTGAAACAGAATCTCATGGAGCAGTTTGTACAATGCACCAATCTCCTTCAAAGCATGGTCTAGTAGGAGAGTAATAGATTGAAATTGTATTATTTAGATTTTAAAACTTTGGTGACTGAGAATAACAAGGCCATGGAGATCTTATTGGAATTTCTGAGTGTTGTTGGGCTCATAATTTAAGATTACATGAACTTGGAAATTGGCGTTTAAGCATCTTCATAAGCCAACGCAATTGTCACATGTAAACATAATCGAGCAAGTAACTCTGAGAAAGTTGGATATACCTAGGTAATTTAATCTCTGCGCTACCCATATTCAGGGTTTATGCAACATGATATGTTATGCTTATTTTTGGAATAATTGTAATAATTGGGAATTAAATGCGCTTTAAATTGCAAGAATTGATGTTAGGACAAAGGAGGAGGTGCCTATTAAGATGGTATGTATGTTAAATTCCCTCATCCTCTCTTTTTATTGTCTTTCTTATGGTGGGTATAACTAGGTGTAAGGATAAACTTATGTGAGGTGGTTACAGATTATCATGAGTAACAGTGCCCTACGTGACAAGGCTCCATCACATAAGGTGAAAATCAATTTCGAAATATAAATCAGGATATTGCATGACTGTAGAGTTGTTGATATTGAGCTGAATTTATGTAGCAGAAACCATGTTTGAAACGATTATTACTTTAATTTATATTCGAGTTATATTCAATAATATTTTATTTTTAAGTTAACACTGCAATTGTGGAACCTGATTTGTAAAGGTTTTACTTTCACCCCACACCCCACATAATGCAAACACATGATGTTTGTGAGTTGTGCGATTCAAATTTGCGAAGGAATTAATCCACGTTGTGGAAAATTTTCCTTCAATTTTTTCACTCCCATAGGAAACATGCACCTATATTCTATACCTCTATTCTTTTTAAGTGTTTCGTGTATTTCATCTATCTTCATGGTTCTCTATGTATATCTACCTCTTTGCAATAGTATTTTCCGATCATTTCTTTTCTTTCAATTTGAGGACATATCTTATATATAATGGAGGAAGTAGGAAAGGCTATCCAAAATTGGATTATAATATGAGATCCATGAGAATTAAAAGGGGACAGTCTCTGAAGTAGATGCTTATAATTTTGAAATCGTTCCCAAGTAAGAAATGGGCATTACATTTGTACAACATTCTACAATTCAATCCCATTAAAATGGGAAAGACACAAACATTTGCAATAAAAATTATTGCAAACACGTTCAGCTTATTGAGTAGCTAATTTGCATCATTTGATCTTACATAATTTCTATCTTTTTACAATGACGTAATTATGGAAGAAATATCTACTATTTGAACATAATTTTTATTTTTTTGTTAGAATGACGGTATAAAAAAAGGATATCACTCTAAACTTCCACTTCCAATGTTATATGCTTGATCAAGTACAAATCAATGTTACTAATTTTTTCTTGTCTGAGTTCGTGCTTAAGCTATGAGAAATCAATTTTAGCTGATTGAATTTGTCCTTAATGGATGATAAATAATCGATATTAAGTTGGGAAAGGTGTGAACGGAAAACCACATCTTCCCCGAATATTGTTAATTTGATTTAGATAATTTTTTTTAATATAAGTTTGACAAGTAATGTTTTTATTTAAAAAAATAATAGTTTTTTTTTAAATGAATAGTTTTTATCAACAAAAACAAGGTTTAAAAAAAACTTTTCTTGAAACAAGGATTATAAATTCTATATATAAATGATTCATCAAGTGAAAAAAAACAACTCCTTTAACAATTGTTTCCAATACAAAAAATTTCTAATCATAGCTCTACCTAAAGCTAGTAACAATGTTGAGGACATCGCCACCACGTGGCTCCTATTTAATATACATATTATTTTTTTTAATTTAAAAAAATACATAGCTCGAAACATTTGACAATCTATTATCATTTGGTTGAATCATCGATAGAATAATTACATGTGGTTAATAATACATGAATTAGTGATGGATTACCGTTCCCATTATCCATGGCTCTTTAGTTTCTAACTGTATGTTTAGGTCTCTATTTACTTATATGGTTGCATAGAATGTACCAATAATGGTAAATAGGGGAATTGATGGTAAACAATTTGCCCTATTATTAGAGCATTGAAACAATTAAAATATAAATAAACACACGTGAAGAATCATTATAGATTGAAACCAAGTTTACTCTTATCTAGTCACAAAAAAATGCCATAAGGATAATGATAAATTTTTAAAGTAATAACGGTGAGGTTCAATCTAAATCATTAAATTACTTGGGTCACTTCTTGTGACAAATTGATAAAGTATCAAGTTGAACAAGTGTTAATGCATAAGCCAAATAATGAGGATGTAATCATTGCACACCAAAAACATCTAGCGGAGCACAATGTGTGTTCATAATTAAAAAGACACACAACTCTTAGGCTCTGCACATGGACTAAATGGGAGCGCCTCTATAGCCTAGTTGCGATGACGTAATAGACAATAAACCCCCCTTCTTGCGCACATGATGAAGACGAGGCTCGAGCTCATTGTACTTTTAATTTAAATAAATTTTAAACTTTTAAATACACATTGTAATATTATTGGATGTGAGGTACTAATCTAGTCATAAACTTTTGTACATTTGTGGTAGAGAGCCTTTAATGCGTTGAGGCTGAACCAACTTTTGAAGCCTAACACTCATCATTACAGTTGAGCACGCTTAGATTGTATTCACCCATTCTATCTTTTAGCGAGTTGAAAGGATGCCAACAAACTATTTTAACTTTTAGAGACCAATGACAATAATAGTATAATAAAAGTAGTAAGTTCTCTATCTTTTTGTTACTCATGGTTTGTGGGCTACCCTTTTTATTGTTTTTTATTAAAATTATGAAGACTCGCTATTCATTGCACTTGTTATGTCTTTGACATATAGTATTTGTTTAAGGCATTAGTTCAACAATGAGAAGATTACTTTTGTCTACATTATAGTTTTAGCAATGTTGTTTAGAGTTGATATCAAAAACAATTTTTAAAATCATATTTATTTAAATTGTTATTGGTTACCATAGGCTGGCATCTCATCTTGTTTTGTGTTGCCCACCCTCGGGAGACAGTCACACATAAGCCAAATTTAAGGTAGCAAGCATGCTGACCATTGAAATATGTAATGATGGCTAAGTAGTGGTCTGGAATTTGAGGTTGTGTGGGAGGTATTTAGTGTTGTGGTAGGTACTTCATAGGTAGAATTAAATCTAACATGTCAACCTCTACGTGTATCAGGAAATCATAACAGTTAATTTGACGTCAGGTTGTGTCCACCACCCATCATTAATGCTAGTACTTGTAGGCATGGCACTTGACATTGTGATAGGAGCTGGTGCTATATGAAGCTAGTTCCATGTAATAGAATTAAATGTCCTCAAACTTGGTGTTTGTAGCTTAGTTTGGTAGTTGTTGTAGGTGTCGGCTGCTAGTTTGAGCCATAGTTTTGATTGTGGAGAGATTTAAAGTGTGATTTTGATGGGAAAACGAAGTAGAAGTGTGTTAGTTTAAGTAGGAATTCGGAGTGTGGAAAGACATTAAAAAGTTTCTGGTCTTGTCTCAGGATGGCGGAGTCATGCTGAGAGTTATAGTTTACATTGGACTTGGTGGGTTTTGCATGCATCAATTCTGACTTTTATTAAGTAATAACCTTCACATTTGTAATCTTGGATTTAACAGTCCTGTCAAGTAATTGTTTGGTTTTATTTTTGGGTTTAACGTCCAAACCCTGTTTAGCTTATGTACATGTTATTTATTGACGAAGATGGAAGCGTAAGACTCTTGGCATCATTTTCTAGGTAAACTTCACCCTAATATTGGAGTTGTACATATGTAATTCAAGCAAATATTGGTTGACAGAAGACCACGCCATGTGTTTTTACCAGTAGCTTAATCCCTCATGCCTTGGGACTCCACAATAAAGTAGCATTCGACTCTATAGTTTTGGGGATTTTGTTTGGATTCTATAAATTGGTTAGCCGTGTTTGGGGTTTTTGTTTCACTTTTATAAATTTTCCAGGCGTGGCCATTCCCCTATACAGTGTGAACCCTATTATTTATAAAGAAAAACTCATGCGATCAATGGTTTTGGTTAAGGTTACAATGGATAATGTAATTTATTTGGAAGCCCAAAGTTGTTCCTAAAACTATATATTAACTTCAAATTACATTTACAATTACAAGATTGATATCCAAATTACCATTGTTGTTGGGCTCCTTAAGTCGTTACCTTCCAAAGACTTGAGCCGTATACTTTGTGTATAAGGAAAATTTTTAAGCAAAATTTTCCACTTGCATGCACTGTACTGCACGGATAGATTTCTTTAAAGTTTCTTGGTTTATGATATTAAAAATAGTATGGCATTTTCCTAAAACAATCTAGTAGTAAGGAAATGTAGAGTATGTCTCTTACATTCCTAACTTATTGGTATTGCTCTTTGTCTTTGATAGCTACACCATGCATTTGGGCACACCATTTCACAAATAAGTGGATTATCCATGGGAATCCCAAGATAAAATATTTTTTTTGCGCCGAGAGGCGCATTCTACAACCCGGTATGAGGTAGAAGTGTAATTCCGTGCTCAACGTGGAGATGACACGTGTCATATAAAACAGTCGGCTTATATATCTATATATATATACAAGTCGGCTTAATAATTAATAATCTTAGGTGTATATATATATATATATATATGTATAAGTAAATCAAAACACCTATACACACTTCAAAACAATACATACAAGCTGGACCTTCGGAATAAGGCTGAGAGCAATTACAGATTTGTCTCAGGTATGCGAGTGCAATTGTTGAAGCAGGGTTGGCACCTCGAAATATTTGATCCCTCTCGGCACATGATAGAGCCGAGTAAAGCTGGATCTAAGCTGGTTTTAATAAGAGGTTATCCTTGTTGGAAAAGTTTTGATAAATATGAAAATTAACTTTTATACCTTCTCGAGTCACCATTCAATAGGAAATATCAATCCTATCAGTCTTTATAAAGTTGTGCAATCAAAATTAAGGCATACATTTTCTGAGATAAAGTCTTAGATCAAACTACCCACTCTGAAAAGAACATTGGTGCCTAGGAATTCGTAAGAATTGTGAGGGAGTACTTCCATGTGAATACCATCTCGAACAAGAACAACGCTATCACGCCTCTTATCATTTCATAAATACAGAGGCAAAAGAAAAATGTGAGAGGCTACATTACAGGAGAAATTGCAGGCAATAAATACACCAGCGATTTGAAACAAAGTGAAACATATATTTTAATTCCAATGAAACATTAAATCCACGTTGGGATTAGCACCAAAAAAAATGATTTTTCATAGAAAGGGGTATTTCAACACTAATCAAATAATATTTTTATTAAAAATAATGGATATCATCGTCTATGAATCTACAACTATTTTTTAAATTATTTCAACAACATTTTCCTATAAATTTACTATATGAATGAAGTTATGAACAAATTACATAAAATAACAAACTTTCAATTATTTTCATCGCGTGTGAATCTAATCGAATAATTCATTTTGTTTTTCGTAATATTTACACAAAACTCAACATAGATTTTAAACTTGTTTGTTTTGCATAGTATTTACACAAAACACTCACTGTGTTTTCCTTGTTTTGTGTTTGCAGTGAAGTGAAACATTCTACGGACAGGATTTGCTAGTCTTTAAACCATAACTTCATGGCTTATTTCATGAAAATTGTAGAAATATTGTAATGTGGAATAAATGTGTAACATCACTAAGAATTTGGCATTAATTTACTAACTTCGACATTAAATATTTTCCTAAATTATTATTTATTTCATAGATCATGAGTTTGTTATATTGATCCTATAAATCAATATGAATTCATTATGTTGCTCCTGTAAATGCATGGAAAGTAGATATTTTTCCTTGTATATGATACATTTTCCATTAAATTGACAAATTGAAGAAACAAATTCGATAAAAAAATGGAAATTTTTCTATTATTTTTGTCACCTATGAATTTAATTCTTTATACAAGCGAATATCTTTTGGTAATTACATTAAATTTGTTTATTTTGCAGTATTTAAAAATATTTCTCAGCACATTTTCCTTGGTTTTCTTTTGCAATGCAATTATGGTATTTTACAAGCTTTGTCGATCCTCAAATCATTATTTATTATGACTTATTTGGCGAAAACCCAGGAATTACGCTTCTTTTAGTTAATTTTGAGAAGGTTTCTAGCTTCAGTAGGTGTAACAAAAGACAAAGTAAATAATTTCCTTCATTTCTGGATTTTCATGCAGTATTGCTTAATATTGTTCATTTTCTATTTTCAGCAGAGTTTCCTTGATGTGAATATCTTATAGCTTTGAAATCCGTGTAAAGTTATTAGCGAGTGTTCTTGATAGCTATTATCTATGGTGTAACTTGTTGCAGGTCGCTAGCCTATGCTCTTTGCATGGAAAAAAAAATTCATGATCTTGATAAGAATCACTAGTCAACTTGAGGTTTCTCACGCCTTGGGAAGATGGAAAAGGGTATGTAGGACAAAACAAGGAATCATGATGAACTAATCTCTGATTTTTAGTGAACTTGTTAATGAGGACAGTTATTCATTTGATATTCGGTTTGTCCAGAGTGGTTAATGGGAGTGAGAAAATTTCGATGGGAATTACAATACTAGTGTTAGATATTAATGAAAAACTTTCATAATTTATAAAAATAAAATTATAAAAAATAAAATTTTGTTATCATACATGTATTTTACTTATCAAATTCTAACTAGATAAAATTTGGCATCCCAGATGGAAGACTGAATGATAAGAAACACCAAAGACTTATTTGCTTAAGCTTCAGCAAGTATATCGACTTATCATATTTCCAGTTAATTTTCTCAATTTTTCATTTGAGTGGAATACTAGAATACTTATCTATTATCCCACTCTATGTGTTACCCATAGACTTAGTGCATGCATTCCAAGTGCGGCATAAGTGGACCTCTATCATGTTCCTCCAACAGGTCAAACACGTCCCATCGCATTAGGATCGAGGTAGAGGATAAATTATTTTGATTCATCCTATTTTATTTGTTGTGTGTAAACATATATTCAATTTATGTGCGATGCAAAAACAATAGGCGAAATATTCAATTTGTGTGCGATGTGAAAACAATAGGCTATATAACTAGCCACCCACCATGGCTTCTTTTTAATTGTTAGACATGGAGACCCTCATTGGCAAAAAATATAGAATCAAAGGCAAGATTGGCAACGACGCTAATACCTATACGATTAAAATTAAGAATTCCACGGATTAAATTTCCCAGAAATCGTTTGAGTTTATAAGATTGCATTGAGGATTAAAGCGAGTTAGTAATTGTTGTTATATGTATGAACCTTGCATATATTTTTGAATCAAAATCTCATGGAGCACTTTGTAGAATGCACCAATCTCCTTCAGAGCAATGTCTTGTAGGAGAGTAATATATTGAAATTGTACCATTTAATTTTTAAAAGTTTGGTGACTAAGAATAGCAAGGCCATGGAGATATTGTTGGAATTTCTGAGTGTTGTTGGGCTATTAATGCAAGATGCTATGAACTTGGAAATCGACGTTTAAGAATCTTCATAAGCCAACACAACTATCAGGTGTAAGCATAATCAAGCAAGTAACTCTGAGAAAGTTGGATATACCTAGGTAATTTAATCTCTATGTTACCCATCTTCAAGGTTTATGGAACACGATATGTTATACTTATTTTTGGAAAAATTGTAATAATTGGGAATTAAATGCGGTTTAAATTGCAGGAACTGATGTTAGGACAAAGGAGGACATGGCTATTAAGGTGGTATGTATGCTAAAATCCATCATCCTCTCGTTTTTTTTTCTTTCTTATGGTGTGTATAACCAGGTGTAACGATAAATTTATGTGAGGTGGTTACAAATTATCATGAGTAACAGTTCCCTACGTGACATGGCTCCATCACATAAGGTGAAAATCAGTTTCAAAATATAAATCAGGATATTTCTTAATCATAGAGTTCTTGATATTGAGCCGAATTTAACCAGTAGAAACCATGTTTTAAACGAGTATTAATTTCATTTGTATTCCAGTAATATTCAATAAGAGTTTATTTTTAAGTTAAGACTACAATTGTGGAACTTGAGTTGTAAAGGTTTTATTGTCACCCCGCACCCCACATAATGCAAATGCATGATGTCTGTGAGCTATGCTATTCATATTTACAAAGGAATTAATCCCTGTTGTGGCAACATTTCCTTTCGAATTCTGCACTTCCATAGGACACATGCACCTATATACTATACCTTCACGATTTTTAGGTGTTTCGTGTATTTCATTTGTCTTTGTGGTTCTCTATGTATATCTACCTCTTTGCAATCGTATTGTTCAATCGTTTCTTTTCTTTCAATTTGAGGACATATCTTATATATAATGAATTAATTTGCGGACATATCTTATATATAATGAATTAATTTGCGGACATATCTTATATATATTGGGGGAAGTAGGCAAGGCTATCCAAAATTATATTATAATATGAGATCCATGAGAGGTAAAAGGGGACAGTGTCTAATGTAGATGCTTATAATTTTGAAATCACGCCCAAGTAAGAAATGGGAATTACATTTGTAAAAAATTCTACAATTCAATCCCATGTAAATGGGAAAGAAGCAGACATTTGTAATAAAAATTATTGCAAACCCGTTAAGCTTATTGAGTAGCTAATTTGCATCATTTGATTAAACATAATTTTTATCTTTTTACAATGAAATAATTATGGAAGAAAGATCTACTATTTGAACATATTTTTTTTTTCTTATTACAAAGACGGTATGAAAAAATAATCTACTATCAAAACTTCCACTTCCAATGTTATATCTTGATCAAGTACAAATCAATGTTATTAATTTTTTCTTGTTTGAGTTCATGCTTTGTTAGATTTTTAACATTTAAGCTAGCATTATCTTAGGATCTTTAACTGAGAGAATAACAAGCACAGTAATCAAACATAAGAGACAATGGACACAAAGATTTTCCTCGGGGAAACCATAAAGGAAAAAGCCCCGCAACTTCCTCAGAGATAGAATCGACACCAAAAGTAAAACCCCAAAACAATAAGATGATCTCTTGACAACAGTAGTCTCTCTCTCTCTTGTCCCAACAACTTCCTCTCTCTCTGTTATGAACTACAACTGAGTGTTAGTGAGTGTGTGATAAATAGAGAGGCTCAATCTCTATTTATACTAATTCTTGACTTAACAATAACTCACTAGGGATGACTTCACTAGGAGAGTCTAATAACCCTAGGGCCCCACAACTGTGGGGACTTTAACCCTTGATCAATAGGAGGGTTACCCACAATGACTTGACATGACTTGTTTACATTATAGAAACTCTCGATCGGAACATCAGAGAATGACATGACTCAATTACATTACAAACACTTCCTGGAATAAACATCGGGGTACAATACATAATATATACAAGTGAATACATTCTGAATTTACAATTACATCAACACTCCCTCTTAACTAGGAAGGCATTCTCTCGACACAATTTATCGGCACAACTCTTCTTCTCTATATTGTCTGAATCATCGTCAAGTTCTCGCCATCTTCATCTTCAAGTCATCTTCTTCTTCAAGTCATCTTCATCACTAAATCTGGATCATCGCTCGATCTGGATCATCTCTGGATCTGGATCATCACTGGATCTGGATCATTTCTGGTTCTGGAACATCTCTACTGGATCATCATCATAGGTGCTATCTCTTGATTCTTCTCATCACAGGAAGTTCTAGAAAGTCACCCCTTTTCCATGCTAGTTGTAGGCCTAGACTCCATGTAGATATTCTTCAGCACTTATATCTAACCCTAAGTCAGAATGGCCTAACCAGCACTTACATATGACCATGCGAGGAACACATCCAACATACATGCCAGAAAGGCACACCCAGCACTCACATCTGACAATGAGAGGAACCAATCCAGTCATCTATGTCAGAAAGGCCCAACACTCACATCTGACCATGAGAGGAACCAATCCAGAATTCATGTCAGAAAGGATCTACACTTACATTTGACCATGCAAGGAACCAATCCAACATACATGTCAAAAAGGCTCTGCACTTACATTCGACCATGCGAGGAACCAATCCAACCTACATGTCGAAAAGGCTCTGCACTTACATTCGACCATGCGAGGAACCAATTCAACCTACATGTCGAAAGGGCTCTCAGCCCCAGGCTGAGGATTCCTGGTAACTAACCAAGTGCCTCCATTCTCCTAGAGAATGGCATTCAGCACTTATATCTGATCATGTGGGAACACATCCCTAAATCACATCAGAATGGCCCTGCACTCATATCTGATCATGTGAGAACACATCCCACAGTCATATCAGAATGGCCCTCAGCCCTAGGCTAAGTATTCCTGGTAACTGACCAGGTGCCTCCATTCAGAGAATGACATTCATCACTTATATCTGATCATGTAGGAACCAATCCTACAGTCACATCAGAATGGCTCAGCACTCATGTATGACATGGAAGGAACCAATCCTCTCGCCATGACAGAATGGCTCAGCCCTTACATATGACCATGGAAGGAACCAATCCTCTCACCATGTCAGAATGCCTCATGGACTCATCACTTCCCCTTGGAAGGAACCTCGATCAAGAGAACACCAAGCTTCTCCTTGAAGTACTCAAAATTCACTCTAGCCAATGGCTTCATCAACACATCAGCTATTTGTTCGTCCATTGCAACATACTCGAGCTTCACTGATCCTCTCTGCACCATACCCCTAATATAGTGATATTTGATCTCAAAATGCTTCGACTTGTCATGGAACACTGGGTTCTCTGACAACTTCACACAACTCTGGTTGTTGCAATATATACAAGTAGCATCTAACTCGAGATCAAATAAATCAGATAGTAGCTTCCTTAGCCATACTACCTCACAAGTAGATAAACAAGCTGCGGCATACTCTACTTTAGTTGTACTCAGTGCCACACAGGATTGCTTCCTGCTAAACCAAGAGATCACACCTGATCCCACACTAAAGCAACACCCTGAGGTGCTCTTTCTATCAATGGCACTGCCTTCCCAATCTGAATCAACATACCCTTCCAGTTTAATCTTCTTATTTTCCTTATACTTGAGCCCATAATAAACTGTACCCCTGAGGTACCTCAGAATATGCTTTGCAGCAATCAAGTGAACATGTCTCGGATCTGTGAGGAACTGGCTCAAGGTGTTCACAATAAAAAAAATATCTGGTCCCGTATTCGTCAGTTACATCAAGGACCCAATCATCTGATGATACATCATAGCATCAATCGCTTCTGATGAAGCATAACTCAATAGATTCAGGTTCGATGGCTAGGTGTGGTCATGGACTTGTAGTCCATCATCCTGAATCTCTTCAGGATCTCTAATGCATACTTTCCTTGTCCGAGGGAAATTCCATTTGCATTTTGCCACACCTCCATTCCTAGAAAACAGTGCAACATACCCAAGTCCTTCATTTCGAACTCGACAACAAGCTTCCTCTTTGTATCAGTAATCAACCCATCTCCCCCTGTTACAAATAGGTCATCTACATACAGTAGGAGTATCACTGGGTTCCCTTCTTCAACCTTGTAGTAAAGGTTGGAATCTTCTTTACTTTTGGTAAAGCCTAAACTAGATAGACATCCATCAATTCTGTCGTACCATGTCCCGGGTGCATATTAAAAATCGTGCAGGGATTTCTTCAACCTACACACATGAGACTCCCTATCATATGTCTCAAAACCGAGTGGCAGCTCCACATACACTTCCTCTTCCACTACACCATTCAAGAAAGTAGTCTTGACATCCATTTGGTGTATCTTCCATTTCATCACTGCAGCTAGAGAAAGTACTGATCTAATGGAAATTTATCTAGCTACAGGTGCAAAAGTTTCTTCATAATCTATTCCTTCTTTCTGGGAGAAGCCACAAGCCACAAATCTTTCTTTATATTTTTCTATGCTACTGTCTGCAACATGCTTGATCTTGTAGATCCATTTGGAAGCTACAACAGACTTCCCTTCTGGTCTTGGGACAATATCCCAAACATCATTCTTCATGATCGATTGATACTCTTCGATCATAGCATCCTTCCATTCTTTCCTTTCTGATGCTTCTTCATAGTTGGAGGGTTCTTTATCGATGAAGTCACATAATAAGGCTACATACCCGGTGCAGGACTTGGTTCTTTTTCTTTCTCTGTGATTTTCTTATGGAGCCCCATATCTTTCTGCACCTTGGATAGCTTCTCGTACCTAAGAAGGTTTCCTCTTATGAGGATTCTTCTCTTGAGGTGGATCTATGGGTTCTTTAGGTTCTTCTAATTCTTGATCTTCTTCTTGAAATTCTTCGTTCATGGTTGTGTCATGAATTCTGGGTGCTTTTGTTTCTTCAAGTTCTTCAACAGCTCTCTTTTTGGATTTGTTGTAAGCTGAGTCTTCATCAAATGTTACGTCCCTGCTGATGTCGATCTTCTTGAATCTTGGGAAGTATATTCTGTAAGCCTTTGAGCTTTCAGAGTATCTCACAAATATACCCTTCTTTCCTGAAGGATCTAACTTTGTCCTCTTTTCTTTCGCAATGTGTATGTATACAGGACAGCCGAATATTCTGAGATGTCTGACTTCTAGTTTCTTTCTAGAAAATACTTCTTCAGGTGTCTTGTTCTCGAGTACGGTTCTGTACATACACCGTTGTTCTGGAAGCTTCTTCCCATAGATGCATGGGAAGGTCTTGATCATGAAGCATGGCCCTTGCAGCTTCCATGATCATTCTATTCTTCCTTTCTACAACCCCATTCTATTGTGGATCATATGGAGTGGATAAATCCCTCTTAATTCCTGAGTCTTTGCATAACTCTTTGAATTCATTTGATGTGAATTCTCCGCCATTATCTGATCGAAAGGTCTTGATCTTCTTTTCTGTGTGGTTCTCGATCAAGGCTTTGGATTCCTTGAACTTTCTGAAAACATTAGAGGAAATTTGAGGGCTAAAATGGGCATCCGAGGGAAAATAGTAAACTAATAGTTAAAATAATAAAATAATAGTTGAAATAATAAAATAATGGTTATTAATTTTGGAGGAAGAATGAAAAAAACTACTTTTTGTGTTCGTATTTTCGACATGTCTCCCCGTGTTTTTACTCAAATTCTGAGTGACAGAGCTCATTGGATGTGGAATTTAATTCCACATCCAACAAGTACCCACAGTGCATACTTTTGATGGACCCTGCTACCCCAAAAACAAGAAATACCTGAAAAAATGTGATGATGACATCATCATCATGTTTTTCAGGTATTTATTGTTTTTGGGGTAGCAGGGTCCATCAAAAGTATGCATTGTGAGTACTCGTTGGATGTAGAATTAAATTCCGCATCCAACAAGTTCTCCCACTTGAAATTTGATTAAAACACACACAAAGAAATGTCAAAAATATGAACAAAAAAGTATTTTTCTTTTATGACATATATGTCAATTCAACCATTATGGTTGACTCATTTTATTGAAATTCTATTGGTTCTTGGATTCCAACTCACAAAATTTATTGTTGGCATGTTTTCTTATAAGGCCCATTTTAGACCCCAAATTTCCTCTAATGCTTCATCTTTGTTCATCATAAAGTATATCCATGTCTTCCTCGAAAATTCACCAATAAAAGAAACATAGTATACATACCTGCTTAATGAACTGAATGACATTGGATTGCATACATCAGAGTGAATGATTTCTAAGATTCCTTTTGCTTTGCTTTTGCTACTTGGAAATGTATTCTTTGTGTTGTTTCCTTTTGCACATCCTTTGCAGACTCCTTCATATTTTGACTACATTTATGGAAGTCCTTCAACAACTTTGCTTGCAAGTGGTAGTGCTCTGTAGTGTACATGTGCAAGCCTTCTATGCCAAAGTTCATTTGGCTCTACTGAGTTATGAACCAAAGCTTGTTCTGTTTGGCCCTTCAATTTGTATAATCCTCCTTCTTGTTCTCGAATTACTATTGCATCATCAATATTCTTTCCTCTTGGCCACATGAGGACTTGGCCATCTACAAATGAAACCCTCATGCCTTTTGCATCTAGTGCCGATATGGACAGAAGATTCTTCTTTAGTCCTGGTACAAACAAGACATCCTTCATTTTCATAGACTTTCCAGAGTCTAGCTTGTAGGAGGATTCACCACTACGTTTTATGGGATATTGGTAGTCATCCCCAAGTTTCACCTTATGGGGTGAATTATGTTCAGATAGTTTCTCAAAGGATTCCTTAAATCCTGTCATGTGCATGGAAGCCCCACTATCAATAAGCCAATCTTTGCTTCCATGTGTGACAGTTCCCATGAGAGCGGAGATCTGAACATATTCTTCATCACTTAAAGAGTCTTCACTTTCTTGTTTTACTCTCTTTCTTGGAGGATCGTCATCCTTAGCAGTGTGAGCATGATGTATTGTTTTGGAATTATTCTTCTTCTTAGATTTATTCATGGGACAATTTCTACCAAAGTGTCCTTTTTCATCACATGTATAGCATCTGATTTTGGATAGATCCTTGTTTGTTCTTACAGAATTATCTTTCTAATGAGAATGCTTACCTTGGTGATGATGATTGTCCCTTCTACTTTTCTTGGAATGTACTATGAGAGCTTGATCTTCATTTCCCATATTTTCTTCTCGAGCTACTATTCAAGCTTCTTCTTGCGAGCATTCTTCCCACAGTCTACTGAACTTGATTAGCTTCTTTCTAGCACAGATTCCTTGGATGAAAGAATTCCATGATATAAGGAGACCATTCAAGGTTGTCATCACAATCTCTGCATTCTCCACTTCTTCATCCATTGCTTCAAGTTGTTCTTTGATCTAGGAAACCCTTGTAAAGTATGACTGTATGGTCTCCTCATTCTAGATCTTTACATTCTTCAACTAGTTCCTCAAAGTCATCTTCTGGTTTATGTTCTTCCCTTCAAACAGTTTGGTCATGGCATCAAACATAGCTTTAGGTGTCTTAAGGGAGGACACCTGTGGTATGAGGTGATCCTTGATTGAATCAACAATAATCTCTTAGCCATGACCAACTTCTTTTTGTGTAAGGCCTTAGCCTCATCTCCCTCTGGAGCTGGAACCTGCTCATTGATGTAGGAGTTCAACTCATTTTCTTCCAAGACCAGGGACATCCTATACTTCCAGGCTTGAAATTTATCAGCTCCCTCAAGCTTTTCATCAAGCTTGGTATGATGAGAAATCTTATTTGAGAACCTCAAATGGAAATACAAAAGATTTAGATCTTACCAGGTCAAGATGTCGTAACTAGATCTGGAGCTGAATTTCAGTAGAGCTGGTTCCGAAGCAGATTAGGGTTTGAATTTCCTGGAGTTCTGTCCAACCAAAAACTTTGATCTTGATCTCTAAAATTCAATTTTGAGGAGGAGATCAATCCAGACCTGGGCTCACTCAAAAAATCCTCTTTTGTGGAAAGCCCTAATTTATGGCAGTAGTGTCGGGTAAAAAATTGAAAATACTCAGAATTAGATTCTGCTTCGACTAAAATATGCGCCCTAGAGAGGAGAGTCAGCGCAATCTTATTTTGCTGAAAATCTATGGAGAGAGATCCAAAAAATAGGAAGCCCTAGTTTTCGCAGTTGCACAGTGTCTTGTTCTCAGGTTAGTCCTGATACCATTTTAGATTTTTAACATTTAAGCTAGCATTATTTTAGGATCTTTAACTGAGAGAATAACAAACATAACAATCAAACATAAGAGACAATGGACACAAAGAATTTCCTCGGGGAAACCATAAAGGAGAAAACCCTACAACTTCCTCAAAGATAGAAATAAAACCAAAAGTAAAACGCCAAAACAGTGAGATCATCTCCCGATAGCAGTAATGTTTCTCTCTCTTGTCGCAACAACTTATTCTCTCAGTTATGGGCTACAACTGAGTGTGAGTGAGTGTGCGATAAATAGAGAGGCTCACTCTCTATTTATACTAATTCCTAACTTGATAATAACTCACTAGGGCTGACTTCACTAGGAGAGTCTAATAACCCGAGGGCCCCACAATTGTAGGGACTTTAACCCTTGATCAATAGGAGGGTTACCCACAATGACTTGAGATGACTTGTTTACATTATAGAAACTCCTGATCGGAACATCGGGGTATGACATGACTCAATTACATTACAAGCACTTCCTGGAATTAACATCGGGGTACAATACATAAGATATACAAGTGAATACATTCCGAAGTTACAATTACATCAACATGCTTAAGCAATGCGAAATTAATTTTAGTTTATGGAATTTGTCCTTAATGGATGATAAATAAATAATATTAAGTTGGGAAAGGTGTGAACGGAAAACCACATCTTCACCAGATGTTGTTAATTTGATTTAGAGGATTTTTTTAGTATAAGTTTTCCAAGTAATGTTTTTATTTAGTAAAAAAATAATAGTTTTATTTTTAAATGAATATTTTTTATCACCAAAAACAAGGTTAAGAATTTTTTTTTATTGAAACAAGGATTATAGATTGTAAATATAAATGATTCATAAGTGAAAAGAAAACAACTCCTTCAACAATTGTTTCTAATGAAAAAAGGTTTCTAATCATAGCTATCCCTAAAGCTAGTGGCAATGTCAAGGACATCACCACCACGTGGCTCCTATTTAATATACACATTAATTTTTTTAATTAAAAAAATACATAGGTTGAAGAATTTGATAATCTATTATCATTTGGTTGAATCACCATTAGAATAATTACATGTGGTTAATTATATGTGAAAGTAGTGATGGATTACCGATCCCATTATCCATGGCTCTTTAGTTTCTAACTATATGTTTAGGCCTCTATTTACCTATATGGTTGCATAGAATGTACAAATAATGGTAAATAGGGGAATTGATGGTAAACAATTTTCCCTGTTATTATACCATTTAAACAATTAAAATATAAATAAACACACGTAAAGAATCATTATAGATTGAAACTAGGTTTACTCTTATCTAGTCACAAAAGAAATCCAAAAGGATAATGATAAATTGTTAAAGTAATAAGGGCGATGTTCAATCTAAATCATTAAAGTACCTGGGTCATTTCGAGTGACTAATCGATAAAGCATCAAGTTGAACACATTAGAGGAATTTTCAACTCAAAATGGTCCTCCTAAGAAAAATTAATAAAATAATAGTTAAAATGATAAAATAATATTTATTAATTTTGGAGGAAGAAAAGAAAAAACTACTTTTTGTTCATATTTTCAACATATCTTCTTTTGTTTTTACTTAAATTTCGATTGGGGGAGCTCATTGGATGTAGAATTAAATTCTGCATCCAACAAGTACCCACTTAGCATACTTTTTACGGGCCCAAATACCCCAGAAACAAGAAATACCTGAAAAGACATGATGATGACATCATCATCACGTTTTTTTAGGTATTTCTTGTTTTTGGGGTAGCGGGGCCCATCAAAAGTATGCCGAGTGGGTACTCGTTGGATGCATAATTTAATTCCACATCCAATGAGCTCCCCTGATCGAAATTTGAGTAAAAACAAAAGGAGATATTTCCAAAATATGAACAAAAAAGTAGTTTTTTTTTTCTTCCTCTAAAATTAATAAATATTATTAATTTTAACAATGGCATGCTCTACCTAAACTCGCTTGACATAATAAAGCTTGTACTGTACCTAAACGCACCTCACAAAATAAGGCTTGACCATTTTATGAATATGTATCTGACCGATCAACTCCATGTCGCCTTCTTCGGTCTTTGCGGGATCACGGGATATAATAACTAGAAATTTTAACCATGGCGTGTTGTACATAAAATCACCAATTACCAAGTGAAACGTGTCAGAATGTTAATGGCCAGGGAGATGAGGAATCTTTCGAGACAACTTCTTTCATTGTGAAAACGCCTACGACGTAATTAATCATTTTCTTATAACATATATGTGGTTTCTTATAATGTCCATAATTCCTACATAACATTATTTTAGATGACAAATTGCATAGTACAACATTTCCAAACGAAACTTTCAAGTGTTATAAAATTTCACTTGTTTTCCATATTTTTCATATGATCCTCAAAGATTGTATTCACTCATTCTATTTTTTACTATAACGAGTATAATGAGTTGAACGGATGCCAATAAACTATTTTAACTTTTAGAGACGAATGACAATAATTTTATAAGAAAAATAGTAAGTTTTCTATCTTTTTGTTACTTGTAGTTTGTGGATTATCTTTGTTATGGTTTTTTATTAAAATTATGAATATTCCTTATTCAGTGCATTTGTTATGTCTTCGACATATAGTATTCGGTATATAGTATTTGGTCGAGGATATTAGTTCAGAAATGAGAAGATTAATTTTCCCTACACTATAGTTTTAACAATGTTCTTTAGAGTTTATATTAAAACAATTTTTAAAATCATATTTATTTAAACTGCTATTGGTTACCATAGGATGACGTCTTCCTTGTTTTTTGTTGCCCACACCCTGACGGCAGGAAGACGTAAGCCAAATTTAATGTGTCAGGCATGCTGGCCATTGAAATCTGTAATGACGGCTAACCTTGGACAGGGTAGTGCCTTGGAATTTGAGGTTGTGTGGGAAGTATTTAGTGTTGTGGCAGGTATTTGATAGGTATAATTAAATCTAACACGTCAACCTCTACATGTATTAGAAAATAATGACTGTCAATTTGATGCCTGGTTGTTTCCATCGCCTGTCATTAATGCTAGTACTTGCAGGCATGACACTTGACGTTGTGACAAGAGCTGGTACTATAGGCAGTTAGTTCCACGTAATATAATTAAATGTCATCAATCTTTGAGTTTGTAGGTTAGTTTGGTAGCTGTCGTAGGTGTCTACCGCTACTTTGAGCCAGAGTTTGGATTGTGGAGAGATTTAAAGTGTGATTTTGAAGGAAAAAAAAATCTGAAGTGTGTTAGTTTAAGTAGGACTTTGGAGTGTGGAGAGACATTAAAAAATGTTTGGTCTTGTTTCAGGACGGTGGAGTCATGCTGAGAGTTATAGTTTGCATTGGACTCGATGGGTTTTGCATGCACCAATTCCAACTTTTCTTAAGCAATAACCTTCGCATTTGTAATCTTTGATTTAACAAACCTGTCAAGTAATTGTTTTGTTTTATTTTCCGGTTTAACGTCCAAACCCTCTTTAGTTTATGTACAAGTTATTTATTGACGAAGATGGAAGTGGAAGACTCTTGGCATCATTTTCTAGGTAATCTTCACCCTAATTTTGTATAAATTTTAACTTATTGTTGTAAGTATCGGAGCTATATATATGTAATTCAAACAAATATTTGTTAACAAAAGACCACACCATGAGTTATTACCGGTAGCTTAATCCCTCATGCCTTGGGACTCCAGAGTAAAGTAGCATTTGACTCTGTAGTTTTGGGGATTTTGTTTGGATTCTATAAATTGGTTAGACGTGTTTGGGGTTTTTGTTTCACTTTTATAAATTGGCCAGGCGTGGGCATTCACCTGTACAATGTGAACCCTATTATTTAGAAAGAACAACGCATGTGATCAATGATTTTGGTTAAGGTTACAATGGAAGATGTTATTTATTTGGAATCCCAAAGTTGTTCCTAAAAATATATATTAACTTCAAATTACATTTACAATTAAAAGATTGATCTCCAAATTACCATTGTTGTTGGGCTGCTTAAGTCGTTACCTTCCAAAGACTTGAGCCCTCTACTTTGTGTGTATACGGGAAATTTTAAGAAAACTTTTCCACCCGCATGCACTGCACTTTACTGATAGATTTTCTTAAAGTTGCTTGGATGGTGGTATTAAAAATGGTATGGTATTTTCCCAAAGAAATCCAATAGTAAGGCAATGCAAGGCAATGCAGAGTATGTATGTTATATTCCTAACTTATTGTTCTTTCTCTTTGTCTTTTATAGCTACACTATGCATTTGGGAACACCATTTCACAAACAAGTGGATTATCCATAGGCATCCCAATATAAAAGCTATGTTTTTCAATAAGAGGTTGTCCTTGTTGGGAAAGTTTTGATAAATATGAAAATTAACTTTTATACCTTCCGGAGTGACCATTCAATGGGAAATATGAATGTTATCAGTCTATATAAAGTTGTGCAATAAAAATTAATGCATACAGTTTATGAGATAAAGTCTGAGATGATACAATCCACTGTGAAAAATAACATTGGTTCCTAGGAATTCGTAAGAATTGTGAGGGAGTACTTCCACATGGATACCATCTTGAACAAGAACAATGCTATCATGCCCCTGCTCATTTCATAAAGACAGAAGAAAAAGAAAAATGTGAGAGGCTACATTACAGGAGAAATTGTAGGCAGTAAATACACCAATGATTTGAAACAAAGAGAAACATATACTTTAATTCCAAAGCAACATTAACTACACATTGGGATTAGCACAAAAAAATGTTTTTTCATGGAAAGGGGTATTTCAACACTAATAAAATTATATTTTAATTAAATAACAATGGATATCATTGCCTGTGAATCTACAACTATTTTTTTAGTTATTTCAACTACATTTTCTTGTAAATTTACTATATGAATGAAGTTATGAACAAATTCCATAAAAAGAACTACAAACTTTCAATTATTTTCATCGCCTTTGAATCTATTCGATTAAATCATTTTTTTTGCATAATATTTACACAAAACTCAACATAGATTAAATTTATTTTGTTTTGCATAGTATTTAAACAAAACACTCACTTTGTTTGCCTTGTTTTGTTTTTGTAGTGAAGTGCAACATTTTATAGGAAGGATTTGCTAGTCTTTAAACCATAACTTCATGGCTTATTTCGTGAAAATTGTAGAAATATTGTAATGTGAAATAAATGTGTAACATCACTAAGAATTTGGCTTTGATTTACTAATTTTCAAGACGGTAAATATTTTCCTAAATTACTATTTATTTCATGGATCCATGAGTCCCTTATGTTGACATGATTCTAGCTACCAGACACACTTGTTCAATGGTGGGTATAATTGGTGTAATCAAGTAGAAGGGAATATTGAGAATCCTCATGGATTTGGGACTCTCTACAGAGAACCACCTATGCATAGAATGCTTTGTACTAGCTCAGAAGGCACCCATGGGATAGCACATACAGTTACATGAGGGGCATGAGGATCGCCTATAGTGATGGAGATATCAACCTTTTCTAAAAGGTTGAAGATGGAATCCTTCAAAGGATGAGAAAATCATAGATGGGTGCAAGAGGAACTTGCAACAAAGTTCTAGATGGAGGATCTTGATATTCAGTGACCTTGAGAGGTGACATACATGGATACACAAAATATTAGCGGTAGAGGAGGATACCAGTGACTCCAATGCAAAATGTCTCGATGCAAAGAGTACAATATGCATAGGGATGATTGTGCTCCATTTTAGAGGGAGTGAATACAATAGATATCATAGTTCAAGAATATTGACATGATTCTTAAGACTAGAGGTGTGACATAATACAGAGGGTATTTTCCTTATCCAAGGAAAATATGCAGCCAATATTTTGAAGAGGTTTGATTTGTTGGGATATAGATACACCGATGGAATCAAACTTGAAGTTGCTATGTGATCCTACTTTTGAGACAGTTGATGCCATAGTTTACAGACAAATGATTGGTTCATATTTAAAAAACACAAGGCTCAATGTTTTCTTTATGGTGAACACTTTTGAGCTAGGGCATGGCCACATGATTGCGACAAAACATGTAATGGGGTACCAAGAGAGTCCATCGGATTGTGACCTCAAGATATGATTATGATAGTGATATTAGATTACATGGTTATGCAAATTCAGATTTAGCTGGAAATGATGAATATAGAAAGAACACTTCAGGATGTTGTTTTAGTTTGGGATCAAGTTTGATATCATGGATGAGAAGAAAGAAAACGAATATTCCTTAATTGATGAGGAATGTGTACTTTGATCCAGAATAATTCTATCCATGAAAACGAAGATCATGCTATTATCCATTTCAGCATTGGATAAAACTTGGATGCATTTACATGACACAGATTCAACACCAATACACAGTCCTATGTGATATGTGGTGTATAATACTTTCTCAATATTTTCCATCATGAGAAATATAGGAACAAGTACTCAGAATCAGACGATGAAGTAGAGGACATTGTTAGAGACTCCAGTAACTCCCACAAGGAGACAAAGATCAAGAGGGATTCTACCAAACAAAAAAACATAAGCCTTTGAATTATCATTTCCTCTATATCTAGTTGCTTAAATGATATTTTTAAGTTGTGGACATGTCTATAATACTAGACTTAGGAAATGTATGCATGTTAGAGTGATTGCATTGATGAATAATATACTTCTAATATGTATGTGATGGGTAAGTGGCATATTGTGAAATACAACATTCCATTGCTACTTATCTAGAATGAAACCTCTTTGCTGACATGCTCGAAGTAGTGCACACTCTTAATAATTTTGTGGTGGAGATGGAAGGAACATAGAAAATTACTGTATGTATACGTAATATGGATGAATGCTGTGTTGAAGCATTGACTAAGATAGTTGCATATATATTTATGCATAAGAATATGATTTGAATTTTTCATTATGAATATGATTTGAATATTATGAAATGTGTCTATCCATGCAACTAAATTTGACTTGTAGGAAGAATCGTGTGCAATCACCTACAAGAGAAGAATGATGAAGACAAGTGATAAAGAAAAAATTGTTGATATATTGACTAAGCCTATATCTTGTATAAATTTTTAATACTTTTGAGACAAACTTAGTGTTGTACGAAAGGACCTCCCTCGAAAGAGGGAGTGATGATGTGGTTGCTTGTTGCAGTGGTGTGCCAACTTCGTCTAGGATTGGTATGTCAACCTGATAAGGCCCGGTTGATCCCATTAGGATTGGTATATCAATGGTGGCAAGGCTTGTTTTATCATAAGAGAATTGGTATGTTTGGCTAGGCTTGTTTGGTTCGAAAGGATTAGTAAGCCAGACAAGGCCTATTTGGACCCCATGTAGATTAGTATGTCTGGCTAGGCTTGTTTGGTTCGAATGGATTATCAATCTAGACAAGTCCCATTAGGTCTACTAGAGTGCCCAACATGATGATTCTCCATAGGATTCCAACATTCATTTATTGATTATGATGATGTTTTCCGAACATTCATATGCTAATGATTATGATGATGTTGTACCAACATTCATTTGTTGCTCATGATGATGATGTTCCAACATTTTCATGTTGATGATGATATTGTACCAATAATTCAATTGTTGTTGATGATGACGTTGTTCAAACGTTCACATGCATATGATGATCCAACATTTACATGTTGGTGATGCAAATGACGTTCAAGCATTTACATGATGATGATGATGATGTCCCAATATTCACATACTGATGGTGATGATGTTCCAATATTAACATATCGGTGATGTTGTAGATGATGATGATGTCCTAGTATTCACATATTGATGATGATGATGTTCCAGTATTCACATATGGATGATGTTCCAGATGATGATGATGTCCCATTATTCACATACCGATGATGATGTTCATGTATTTACATATTGATGTTGTTCTAGTATTTACCTTGATTATGATGTTCCAGTATTTGCATATTGATGATGTTGTAGGTGATATTGTTCTAGTATTTACATATTGATGATGATGATGTTGTTCTAGTATTCACATATTGATGATGCTCCAAGTATTCACATATCGATGATGTTATAGTATTTACATACTAATGATGATTCTCATGATGATGATGATGATGTCACCTATGATAATGATGTTCCATGATGATGATGTTCCATGATGGTGTTGTTACATGATGATGATGTTATGTGATGATGATGTTTTGTGAGGATGATGTTATATGATGATGATATTCCATGATGATTGTAACAACTAATTAATAAAAACATAAATATTAAATAATAGGATTGATAATTAATGAGAGGATACGTCCCCTCAAATAGACAATGCCCTAGAAATTATAAAATAGGGCCAACAATTGTATATTCATCATCTTATCTATCATCTTTTCAATTATATTTACTATTGCTCCATTTATGGAACACTTACGTTAATTGTTCTTCTTCTCCAAGCTATTTTCTAAGGATTCAGATGAAACCTCTTTTGGTCTGGACCAAAATGCTAAATGAGTTATTGATTTTCGACCTTATTACCAGTGAATTTGATCCAATATTTCTGATTGTACCAATAATTGGATTATTGGCTAGATAAAAATTATGTGTCATATGAGGGAAACCAATTAGTAAATTGTCTTGGACTAGTCTAACAAATGATGATATCCTCGATTGTTTTGATCGAATTTGGAGAAATATTCTTCATTACTATAGTTGATCCTTTGGTCGGTATGGTTTATATCATATAAAGTATATACTTTCATCATCATGTGCTAAAAATTTATCCTGTAAACATAAAATTATGATACGTGTAGTTCATAATGAATTAGGGCCAGAACTCTTAAAACACGGTTTTCAAAAGAACAAGAATCTGATTCGCTGCCCTTTTCATCAAAGGCGGCGGCTTGCTCACAAAGAGAACAAATTTGGAATTCAAATATTCCCCCGCTAAATCCCCTAGCCAATTCCTAGAAAAAGGTGACAGGACAGAAGGAAAAACTCCAACAACAATATGACGACATTAAGAAGACACATAAGTTGGAAATTAAGAAAATCAACAATGTGTTCTCAAGTAGTACCGAAGAAATTTTTCGACTACGAAATCATAACAAAACAATAATTACAAAGATAAAAAGACTGAAACATAGTTGCAGGAAGGAACAATCCAATGAAGAACGCGAAGGAATAATTCTATAAAATCAAGAAGAAAACTAACGCCTAAAGAATATTAATAAAGAACTAGAGAAACAAATAGAGAAGTTAAAAGAGGAGAAAAATTCACAAGACAAAAGGTTCGAGAAGATTCAGAGTAAAAACAATCTACTGGATAACAAAGCAACACAAATACAGAAAGAAGCATCCAGACTCTTCGAAAAACAATGTCAATTTGAGGAAGTAAATTCATTCATCATCACAGATAAAAAAGAAGTTAATACAGTAGAAGAACAAACAACAAGAACTCCTTATCAACACCCCAATTATAAATGTCATTTTGACCAATGACGGGGTCAAAATGAACATACACCGAAGAGTTATGTTTTTGGACAAGCAAGAACATCAAATCAAAATACTAAACAACAAATGAGAATACCCATCAAACAAAGCGATCAAGTAGCTCCGATAAAAATAGATCTCTGATGGACCACATTAGAGACGATGCAACAGTTCTCTTTTGGAATTCGTAACCCATATCGTGTCATTTCATCAATTGTCACAAATATTAAAAGAAAGTATCTAGAGATGACGGTTCAAGCAAAAAACTCAAACATTACCCTTGCCTTCAAATAAGCTTTGAGGACAAAGATTCCCTCAAGGGGCAGACAATGTAACAACTAATTAATAAGTACATAAATATTAAATACAAGTAGGATTAATAATTAATGAGAGGATACATCCATGATGTTGTTGTTCTGTAATGATGATGTTCTGTGATGATGATGTTCCATGATGATATTCCATTGTGATGCTCCATGACGATTCTCCATGACGATGTTCCATGACGATATTCCATGATGAGAGGATGTTCCATGATGAGACGATGTTCCATTGTCAATTTAATGGAAAAAGTATCATATAGAAGCCTAAATTATTTGCTTTTCATGCATTTAGAGGAGCAACATAATGAATTCAGTCTTATTTACAGGATCAACATAAGGGACTCACGGATCCATGAAATAAATAGTAATTTAGGAAAATATTTACCATCTCGATATTAGTAAAGCAAAGCCAAATTCTTAGTGATGTTACACATTTATTTCACATTACAACATTTCTACAATTTTCATGAAATAAGCCATGAAGTTATGGTTTAAACACTAGAAAATAAGCCATGATGTTATGGTTTAGGCTTCATTTAGTTAATTTTGAGAAGGTTTCTAGCTTCAATAGGTGTAACAGAAGACAAAGCAAATTATTTCCTGCATTTTCGTATTTTCATGCAGTATTGCTTACAATTCTTGATTTTCTGTTTTTAACAGAGTTTCCTTGATGTGTATATTTGATATCTTTGAAATTCATGTAAAGCTATTAGCATGCATGCTTGATAGCTATTCGCTATGCTGTAACTTGTTTAGTGTCACTAGCCTATGCTTGATGCATGGGAAAATAGATTCATGATCTTGATAAGAATCCTTGGTCAACTTGAGGTTTCTCACGCCTTGGGAAGATGGAAAAGGGTAAGTAGGACAAAACAAGTTTTTTGATGAAATAATCTTTAATTTTTAGTGAACTTGTTAATGAGGATGGTTGTTCCTTTTATATTTGGTCTATCTAGAGTGGTTAATGGAAGTGAGAAAATCTCGACGGGAATTACAATACTAGTGTTAGATATTAATGAAAAACTTTCAGAATTTATAAAAATATTTTTTTATTATCATACATGTCTTTTACTTATCAACTTCTAACTAGATAAAATTTAGCATTCTAGATGGAAGACTGAATGATATGAGACACCAAATACTTATTTGCTTAAGCTTCGGCAAGTATATCCACTTATAATACTAGAATACTTATCTATTATACCACTCTATGTGTTACCCATAGACTTAGTGCATGCATTCTTGGTGGGGCCTAACTAGGCCTCCATCATGTGCCTCCATTAGGTCAAACACATCCCATTGCATTATGATCGAGGCAAAGGAGAAATTGTTTTCATTCATCCTATTTTTTTGTTGTTAGTAAACAAATATTCAATTTGTGTGCAATGCAAAAACAATAGGCTAAATATTCAATTTGTGTGCGATGCGAAAACAATAGGATAAATATTCAATTTGTCCACGATGTGAAAACAATAGGCTATATAGCCAGCCACCCACCATGGCCTCATTGTAATTGTTATCCATGGAGTCCCTCATTGCAGAAAATACAAAATCAGAGGCAAGATTGACAACAATGCTAATACCTATACGATTAAAATTAAGAGTTCCAAGGATTAAATTTCCCAAAAATCGTTTGAGTTTATAAGATTTCATTGAGAATTAAGGCCAGTTAGTAATTGATGTTATATGTATGAAACCTGCATATATATTTTATTCAGAATCTCATGGAGCACTTTGTAGAATGCACCAATCTCCTTCAGAGAAATGTCTTGAGGGAGAGTAATGCATTGAAATTGTACTATTTAGGTTTGAAAAGTTTGGTGAATGAGAATAACAAGGCCATGTAGATCTTATTGAACTTTCTGAGTGATGTTGGGATAATAATGAAAGATGACATGAAATTGGAAAACGAGGTTTAAACATCTTCATAAGGCAACACAACTGTCACGTGTAAGCATAATTGGGAAAGTAACTCTAAGAAAATTGGATATACCTAGGCAATTTAATATTTGTGCTACCCATCATCAAGGTTTATGTAACACGATATCTTATGCTTATTTTTGGAAAATTTGTAATATTGGGGAATTAAATGCGGTTTAAATTGTAGGAACCAATGTTAGGACAAAGGAGGAAGTGGCTATTAAGATGGTATGTATGTTAAAATCCCACATCCTCTCTTTTTTTTGTCTTTCTTATGGTGCGTATAACCAAGTGTAACGATACATTTATGTGAGGTGGTTACAGATTATCATGAGTAATAGTTCCCTATGTTACATGGCTCCATCACATAAGGTGAAAATCAATTTTGAAATATAAATCAGGATATTGCTTGATCATAGAGCTGTTGATATTGATCTGAATTTAACCAGTACAAACCATGTTTTAAACGAGTATTACTTTCATTTATATTCCATTTATATTCAATAAGAGTTTATTTTTAAGTTAACATGGAAATTGTGGAACTTGCGCTGTAAAGGTTTTACTTTCACCCTGCACCCCACATAATGCAAACGCATGATGTCTGTGAGTTCTTCTATTCAAATTTGCGAAGGAATTAATCCTTGTTGTGGCAACTTTTCCTTTCAAATTCTACACTTCCATAGGACACATGCACCTATATGCTATACCTCCACAATTTTTAGGTGTTTCGTGTATTTAATCTAGCTTTGTGGTTCGCTATTTATATCTACCTCTTTGCAATAGTATTTTTCAATCGTTTGTTTTCTTTCAATTTGAGGACATATCTTATATATAATGAAGTAATTTGTGGACATATCTTATATATAATGGATGAAGTAGGCAAGGCTATCCAAAATTGGATTATAATTTGAGATCCATGAGAGGTAAAAGGGGACACTGTCTTAAGTAGATGCTTATAATTTTGAAATCAGGCCAAGTAATAAATCAGCATTACATTTGTACAACATTATACAGTTCAAGCCCATGAAAATGGGAAAGAAGCAGACATTTGTAATAAAAAATATTGCAAACGCGTTAAGCTTATTGAGTAGCTAATTTGCATCATTTGATCAAACATAATTTTTATCTTTTTATAATGACGTAATTATGAAATATAAAGATCTACTATTTGAACATAATTGTTATTTTCTTGTTTTGAATGATGGTATCAAAAAAGGATCTATTATCTAAACTTCCACTTCCAATGATATATGCTTGATTGAGTACAAATCAATGTTATTAATTTTTTCTTGTTTGAGTTCATGCTTAAGCGATGAGAAATTAATTTTAGTTGATTGAATTTATGCTTAATGGATTATAAATAATCGATATTAAGTTGGGAAAGGTGTGAACGGAAAATCATATCTTCACCGGATATTGTTAATTTCATTTAGAGGATTTTTTTTTAATATAAGTTTGCCAAGTAGTGTTTTTATTTTAAAAGAAAATAATAGTTTTTTTAAAATAAATAGTTTTTATCAACAAAAACAAGGCTTAAAAAAAACTTTTATTGAAACACAGATTATAGATTTTATATGTAAATGATTCATCAAAAAAATAAATAAAACAACTCCTTCAACAATTGTTTCCAATGCAAAATTTTTTTAATCATAACTGGCCTTAAAGCTAGTGACAATGTCAAGGACATCACCACCACATAGCTCCTATTTAATATAGGTATTAATTTTTTTAATTAAAAAAACATATAGGTCAAAAAATTTGACACTCTGTTATCATTTGGTTGAATCATCGTTAGAATAATTACATGTAGTTAATTATACATGAAAGTAGTGATGGATTACCGATCCCATTATCCATGGCTCTTTAGTTTCTAACTATATGTTTAGGCCTCTATTTATTTACATGGTTGTATAGAATGTACCAATAATTGTAAATAGGGAAATTGATGGTAAACAAAGTTTCTCTGTTATTAAGCCATTTAAACAATCAAAATATAAGTAAACACACGTGAAGAATCATTATAGATTGAAACCAAATTTACTCTTATCTAGTCACAAAAAAAATGCCAAAAGGATAATGATAAATTGTTAAAGTAATAAAGGCAGCAAGTCCCTGCCATTAGAATACTTTGAAGGGAAAAATTAGCTATCAAATTTTTGAATATTTGAATGCTTTTGTGATAAATTTTTGTGGTAAAGCGTAGATGGCCTGAAAACTAGGTTAGTAGTTTTCTAGGTTAGATGATTAAAAAAAAGAAATAACCTGCTTAATTTAAAGACATAACAGAAAGAAACAATTGATAGAATCAGACCCATTAATACTAAAATTTGATCAGTGTGGCTAAGGTTTAATTCAATTCGAGTTTGTCTTGTCCAAAATTCTTCAAATTGTTGTTGCTTTAATGCGAGATGTATGGGTGTACATTTATTCACATGGATTTATTTACTTAATGAATAAGGCCCTGATTTTGATCCTACAATGTACCAGAATGCAAAAGAATGACAGCTCTTTGCATCAAAATTCTGTCTCCTATGTAAAAATATGATCTACTTTTAAATAAAAATCCAAAACTAGCTAGAGCAAAGCAGCTATTTTCTGTTGCAATTCTTCGGCCAACTAATAAATCCCAGAAAATTGTTTAATCTTTTACTATCTATTAGTCTGTGCAAACGTTCAAGAGGACTGCAATCAATTCAATTATTGTGATAAAAACTATACCAATTTTTAACTGTCTATTAGTATGTGCAAATGTTATTGAGAGGGTTGCAATCAATTCAATTGCTATGTATTTTATAGAGCTCAAAAACTTGAAAAGTAATTTAGGAGATTGTTAATGATTATTTGTTTACAACTAAATCTATAAAACAAAAATAAATAATATTACTTTTTAATAACTTGATAGTTATCATTTTAATAATTATTCACAATCAAATTTTAAATAAAATGAAATTAAAAAAAATTATAATTAAATTATTCTTTAGTTCAGTGTTTATGAATCTTAACTTCTGGTTTGAAACATTCTGAAGTATATTATATATGCCTCTACCTCTGGATCATCTCTGTCTTTGTCTCTTGGTCTCCTTGGGCTGCTTTACTATTCAGATGTTGTTCACTATGGTGACATTTTGAAAGGTGGAAATTACCTGTAATACCAATAAATATCCTCCAACAAAGCATATTTTTTTTATAAACACTAAATTCTGCATTTTTATTATTTTTGTCATGCATATCTATTGATTTCAATGACAATTCTATAGCTTAAGGTAGGGACTTGCCACTTGGTGGTTTTCCCTTGTTTTATGTACATGATGAGTGAACATGAGAGCATGCGGCGACAAGTTATAGCTAAATATTTTGAAGTGAATGAGAAATCGTATATACTTACAAAGTAAAAGAAAATGACAAGTTATTCCTACATGATAATCTTTTGAATTTATTTATTTAAATAATAATAATATTAAGAATTAAAAAAAAAAAAATTTCTAAAAACACTTCTATCGAATAATAAGAACATTTGTTTTGCAATGTGTTGATCAAAATTACATTTGTTATCCGATGTGAGAACAATTGTTGTCTAATGAAAAACACTTCGATCGAATAATAAGAACATTTGTTTTGTAATGTGTTGATCAGAATTACGTTTGTTATTTGATGTGAGAACAATTGCTATCTAATGGGGGCATCATATTAATTAATTTGAGATGGTATGTTGCATTTGTTAAAAATTTGTTTGTTTTTTAACAGGCGGATTTAAAAGTTTAGTTTGTTGCTATCTCATGAAATTTATGTTTTTTCTTTTTCATAAAGTTGAACAGTTTTTGGTATGAGAAATTAGGTTTTGTTTTTTGAACAGACAGTTTTTAAAATCAATCAAGTTTTGTTTTTTGAATAGACAATTTTTAAAGTTTTAAAGCAACTGACATTATGATCTGTCTCTGCCTCTTGGTTTCCTTAGTCTGCTTTACTATTGAGATGCAGAGACACTTTGAAAGGTGGAAATTAGTAGGAATACCAATAAATATCCTCGAACAAAAAACAATTTTGTATAAGCACTAAATTCTCAGTTTATATAATTATTATATAAGCCCTGAATTTTTTAGTTTTAATAATTGTTGATTTACATCAGTGGCATATAAATTGTCATTCTTGAATTAAAGCGCATAGACTTTAAACATGTCTTTAGGAAAACGTTGAAAAACATACGGTTAAAATAATCGTAATCATAATTAAAATAATTTTAATGATCTAAAAAGAATCAACTCTTGGCATTGAGCGCTTCGATCAAAACAAGTAGATTTGTAAAACAAGTAAATAGAGAGTACTAAGTGCACTAATGCCAAGTTTGCCATGTTTAAGCCATGCAGTTAGTGCATGAGAGCAGCTTCCAGAAGCTCAGCTTGCACAGGTTCAAGGAGTCCCTGTGGAAATCCTTGGAGGCCATTGCTTGCACCTAAGAGCGATGTCTTCTTTTGATTGAGTGCATTACAACAAGGCCTCCCATTAAGGGCTGGAAACTCATAGTAAGCTTGGCACTGAGCTAGGTTGAGGAATTAGGTGCCCAGCAGAACCATTTCTATCCTCTAGGGTATTGCCTAAATTTGCTTGCATGATGGTTGGTTGCAGCTTCTAAGACTTTCAAATAAGTTGGTCCATGATACATCCATTCCTTCTGCAAATTGTGAACCCAGTTGCATGTTTCTGAGCTGCATTCATAGTTGATGGATTTCAGCGATGGAGGCTGCAGCAGCTTGAGTTCAATTGTAGAACACACTCATGTTGGATACACCTTACACCTCAAGCTGTAGGGTCGAATCCCATGGACATCATCTCATCTCTGCAGTCCTCAACCACGGCAGTTGCTTTGTGCAGTATAATATCTTTGGGAATATCTTCAGGCCTTGCAGAACCATTTCTATCCTCCCAGGTATTTCAAGAATTTGCTTGCACGATGGTTGCAGATTACAGATTAGGTAACTTTCAAATAAGTAGGTCTAGTCTTCTGCAAATTGTGAAACGAGTTGCATGTTTCTTGGACGCTCCCCTCTCTGCATGAGCCGGTGAATCTCCTCTTAGCACACGCCTCCTCTACCCACATTCTCCCAACAATTACTGTAATATGGTCGTCATTCCTATCTCTAAAGAACTAGTAGATTCTGAGAGGAAGCATTCAAAATAGATTTAAAGATGGATCCAAAGGAAAGAGTTTGCAACCATAGGGACCAAAAGATTCCATTCATTTTATCACCCTTGCAAGAAGACTACATTGAACATTATGTCCAGGGGCTCTCTCTCTCTCAAGATAGATTTGGTGATGAGGAGCATGGTGAATGGTTTCTTTACACCAAAAGTGGAATCATAATTGAACAAGGTCGTTGAAGTATCTCTGAGTAAAGATAGTGTGAGCTTCGAGAAATCCTTGAGGTATCTGAGGGTTAGTTCAATCGGTTCACAGTTTTCATGTACAAATAGGAACCCAAATTAAGCATTGGAGAGAAGAACAAAAATATGGAGGGTGTTCTTCCTTACGTTCATAAAGCCCTTACTCATCGGTATGGCCATGGAGGAAATCCTCCTTATCATAATCTTAGCTCAATAGAAGGCTTGCAAATATTGAATATGGGAAGCCATTACACCAAGTTAAAAGGCCTCACCATTCCTCCAATTCCGTTTGCAGTTCATGGGCGGAGAATGCCAT
Organism: Pseudotsuga menziesii; assembly: GCA_001517045.1. NCBI lineage: Eukaryota > Viridiplantae > Streptophyta > Pinopsida > Pinales > Pinaceae > Pseudotsuga > Pseudotsuga menziesii. The sequence goes on along the minus strand of LPNX010916311.1, from coordinate 119,271 downwards.
GTACAAGAGTTGAAGAATATGAGGATGCTATGAACCTGATCAAAACTAAGGCCTCTCACAAGCGAGCCATCTCGTGTTCTTTTATTCACGCAGACTAGGTGGAATCCAAGAAAATAGGAGTCGAGTTGTCAACGATATTTAAGGTTTTTCTATAGTCTATGTTTTGTAGATTCAGATAATAGGTGTTGGCATATATTTCCTTGTGGAAAAACAAAATTGTCTTAAGCATAGTAAAGAATTGTTAAGGATGGTTACTCATATCTAATATAGAGTAAAGAATTGTTAAGGATTGTTACTCATATCTAATTTAGATTTCAAATTAATTTGAGTTTAACTGATTTGGATTGTAGATTATAGCCATTTCCTTTTAAATTATAGCCATTTGTGCATTTTTTTAAATGCATAAGCATATCTTCTTAATGCTTAGAAAGAAGAAGCTTCCTCTTCCTGCAAGTTTTGGTTCTATACATGGAAGGAAGGATTATTTGTTGAACTTAAACATCGATTGCAACATGCATATAGAAATCAAATTTAGAACAATTCAACTTCAAAACAATATGCAGAGACATACAATTTACAAGGTTATTTGCATTCTCCTTTGCTCTTTGCTTATCTTCTTTCCCTGTCATATATTTTTTGCATTTGCATTCGCCTTTGCTCTTTGCTTGTCTTCTCACTGCTAACTCCATGCTTATCAGGCAGCCGCATTCTCAATGTCACTTGGGAGGTCTGCACTGGTCGCCCAAGCAACCAAAAATGATGGATCAATCGATTCAATCATTTCCTTTATTTAATCATAGGGACTCAATCTCAGAGAATTTTCGAGAGCAAGTAGATCCAGTATACAGAGCGTCCTCTCATCCAAGGTAGAAGCACTTGTGTCAATGCATCTCCATCTGGTGTAGGAGAGACACATCCAACCTAGTGCAACATATCCTCCCATCTACTCCAATGCTAAGGTTATTCCGGCTGGTTCAAATTCAAAGACAGTTGGAGGTAGCTAGACACTTGCAGGAAGCACAGTGGCACGTGCACTACATGCACATGCATAGATTGCATGACATGCCCCATGGAGCATGGGGAAGTCACACTCAAAACCATGTTAAAAGTATAACATATTTAAATCTAAACATCTAATGTCTCAAATTAATGCGAGGAAGTTTGATAGCATTATTACAAAAAAATTATAAACTTATTAAATAGATGAACTGATCTATCGATTAATCTAAGTTTCAAAAGGAAAAATACTGGCCCGCCTCGATATGAGGCGAAATAACACCTCCAAGTTTTTGATTTGATGAAATAGCGGTGTCAAAGTTTTTATTCGATGAAAAAGCCATTCCAAAATTTTGTATCTATAAAACTTTGTTTAAAATATTAAAAAGTATATTAATTTATGTGCAAAGTATTGAAAACGGCGGCAAGTCAATTACAATAGTCTTTGCTAGCCCACGGCAGGGACTAATAAGGGCGAGGTTCAATCTAAATCATTAAAGTACTTGGGTCATTTCTAGTGACAGATCGATAAAGCATCAAGTTGAACAAGTGTTAATGGATAAGACACATAATGAAGATGTAATCATTACACACCAAAAACATTTAGCGGAGCATAGTGTGTGTTCATCATTAAAAAAACACACCACTCTAAACATTGATATGAAAGTTTACCACTGTTAATGGATCTTCTCCATTAAAATGTTAATGTAATGGTGACTTAACTATCATGACTGATCACATATATCATTAAGTGGTTTTGTAGGAAAGATTCAAAAAATCCTTATCCATCCATGAACAAAATATGATGATTGGTAAATGTACTAAACAAATTTGACTATTAAATTTACGGATAGTAGTGGCAAATCCTTATTTACTGGGCATACTTTCCCTCGGGAGGCGAGCCTGTCCAATGGACACTGTCGGATTTCTCATCCAACGGTCTCCATTGGACAGGCTCCCCTCTCGAGAGAAAGTCTGTCCAGTAAATTAAGAATTCCAGGGATTAAATTTCCTAGAAATCGTTTGAGTTTATAAGATTGCATTGAGGATTAAAGCGAGTTAGTAATTGTTGTTATATGTATGAACCCTGCATATATTTTTGAATCAAAATCTCATGGAGCACTTTGTAGAATGCACCAATCTCCTTCAGAGCAATGTCTTGTAGGAGAGTAATATATTGAAATTGTACCATTTAGTTTTTAAAAGTTTGGTGACTAAGAATAGCAAGGCCATGGAGATATTGTTGGACTTTCTGAGTGTTGTTGGGCTATTAATGCAAGATGCTATGAACTTGGAAATCGACGTTTAAGAATCTTCATAAGCCAACACAACTATCAGGTGTAAGCATAATCAAGCAAGTAACTCTGAGAAAGTTGGATATACCTAGGTAATTTAATCTCTGCGTTACCCATCTTCAAGGTTTATGGAACACGATATGTTATACTTATTTTTGGAAAAATTGTAATAATTGGGAATTAAATGCGGTTTAAATTGCAGGAACTGATGTTAGGACAAAGGAGGACATGGCTATTAAGATGGTATGTATGCTAAAATCCATCATCCTCTCATTTTTTTTCTTTCTTATGGTGTGTATAACCAGGTGTAACGATAAATTTATGTGAGGTGGTTACAAATTATCATGAGTAACAGTTCCCTACGTGACATGGCTCCATCAAATAAGGTGAAAATCAGTTTCGAAATATAAATCAGGATATTTCTTAATCATAGAGTTGTTGATATTGAGCCGAATTTAACCAGTAGAAACCATGTTTTAAACGAGTATTAATTTCATTTGTATTCCAGTAATATTCAATAAGAGTTTATTTTTAAGTTAACACTGCAATTGTGGAACTTGAGTTGTAAAGGTTTTATTGTCACCTCACACCCCACATAATGCAAACGCATGATGTCTGTGAGCTATGCTATTCATATTTGCAAAGGAATTAATCCCTATTGTGGCAACATTTCCTTTCGAATTCTGCACTTCCATAGGACACATGCACCTATATGCTATACCTTCGCGATTTTTAGGTGTTTCATGTATTTCATCTATCTTTGTGGTTCTCTATGTATATCTACCTCTTTGCAATCGTATTGTTCAATCGTTTCTTTTCTTTCAATTTGAGGACATATCTTATATGTTGGTGAAATTGTCATTGATGCCAACATGTGATTTGCATGGCCCTTTCAGTTGTCATTGATGCCACCAATCCCTTGTAGTGGACAAGCTTGATGATGTGGAGACTTGAGTATTGGTACCCACAATTATGGCGGTGTGTTGGACCTTGGCGTTCATGTCTGAGGTCTTTACTCTTGTGATGATGAAGACATGGTGAAGAGTGTCTCCTTGATGGTATTCTTATGGATATAAGTGACTAACCCTCTTTTCAGGAAGCCTTCTTAATAGATTGGGTCCATGATAGGTACAAATGACCCATTATGTGGTCATTTGTTGAAGATGAAGCTACAAAGATATGTGTGGGACACTTGCACCCATTCCCACAAGCTGGATGATGGCTTTGGCGATCATGAAGTTTAAAATAGTCAAAGAAGTCAACCCAGTCAACAGAATAATGGGTGACTTGATAGAAAGTTTTTTTTAATATAAAAATATATTAATGGGATAAGGTGAATTACAAAAGGTAATTTAAAATACAATAATAGTTAAAAAATTAAAATACAAAAGTATACATTCCTTATTTTATGGATAATGATAACCTTAAAGGTGTATATATTTACTCCTCGTGAATCAAAAGAAGGAATGAAAAACAAGCTGGCAGCCTGACTGATGTTCTAAGTTATTTTTCTGAGGTAGCAGGAAGTAAATTCATGGAGCTCTGAGGAAGGAAGCAGCGTGGAAATTCTTTTGGAACAGCAGTCTGAATTTTTGTCCAAAGGCCATCTTGACATGAGAAAAGGTTAAATTCTTGACTTTGTTGCTGGTTTGCACATGACGCCCAAGGTTAATGCTGTTTTGTTTGTGTGTGGACGTTGTGGGATTTGATGCTTCTATCCTCTTGAAGGCTGGCCGTGGCTGTGATTGAAATCTACCAGCAGATAATGATTGTCGCAAGACTTCATTAAAGTCTACAGTTTTCTGAATCGTAGGGTTTCTGAATATTAACAAACACTTGAAGAATATTGAATCTAAGTGGCGGGTCAGTTAAGGAGATTGACGGAGGGAAATCAGTTGGAACCCTTTGTCCATAGTTTCATTCAACCGTTGGCTGAGGGCACCACTCTACTCCGCTGGTACTTCCATTGCTTGGCCGTGGTGATAGCCTTGAGGAATACCGTGGACGTCTTTGGGAGTTCGCAGTTTCTTTTTAAGTTTGTTTTCAGAAATATCGTGGGCCTATTAGGGCTGGTCTTTTCAGCAACGATTACACATATAATTTGTGATTGGACTCTCATGGCAGAAAAAGGAAATATCTGGGAATAGCGTGGGAGCTCATTGAAGGAGAATCGTTGGTGAGAGACCGTTGTTCGCCCTGAACGGATTGAATCGTTGCCAAATCACTTCCTTATTTGCAGAAATCTATTCGCTACAGGAGATCGTGAAGGTAGAACGCTGCCAGTAATTGCCAATTGTTGAAGGCGTTGCTGCTATGGATTGAAACAATATCATAAACCGTTGTAGTGGGTGGAATAGAGAGCTCTGTGTGGCTTCCCATTGGATCGTTGTTTTCCATTGGATCACTGCCATATACCTCCAGCAATCTTGCTGCCATAGAAGAATTGAGATCGCTGCCATCCTGTGACTCTGGAGATCATGATCTATGTGGAATAGCTTGGATCGTTGTTGTCATCGCCAAATTGAATTGTGACTACCATCAACAAATTGGATCGCTACTACAGGAGAAGAGAATCGTCAGGCATAATTTGGTGAGTTGATCTGTGTGAAGAATCGGGTGTTTGAAGAAGGAAGCTACTCGAGATCACCATGTGAAGGAACTGCCTGAAGACTGTGTGGAAGTTCGAGGAGCCGAAGAAGGAAGGGCATATCTTCTATTTCTTGTTGTTGTCTAAATCTCTGCAGATGTGGAAATAGTAGCAGCTACAAGAAATGTGAATAATGCAAGAAACAACATGTCTGAAATTCACTTGACAGTAATGGGAAGAGCAGCTGCAGTAAGATGAAATTGGAGCTGTTTGTAAGTGTTCTGATCATACAGATATCAAGGACGCAATAAGACATATCTCTAATTTTTCTAGGAGAAAAGATGTTGTAGCAGCAGCAATAGTACATCAAGATACAAGTTTAACGTTAAGAACATTTCTGGGTTATCTGTTGGTTGAAGATCAAGCTTCACTTTATCCATCTCTGACTACGAGCTAGGCAGCCACAGTAAGAAGTTGTCAGCAGCTACAGTAGATGAAGCCCTCCTCCATGTTGAAGTATACATACTATGTGTACGTGGTTGCATGTGCTAAAACTTGTCAGAAAGTCAACTCGCATAAGGCAACTGAAGTTTACATCTAATGTCTCAAGTTGATATAGGCAGGCTTAGAGTAGCAGTAAGTAAGCATGTAGACATTGGTCCTAGTTGATAAAGTGTCATGTGTTTTGTATGAAGTTCTAAGATCATCTGAATAGTAGTAAACTCTTGAATATCCTTAATCCACAGCAGAGGACCTGTCTAAGAAACAAGTGAAAAAGAAAATGATGACAGAATGCTGATATAATTATGGATAGAGTTGTAATGATGTAATTTATGTCATGATGGTGTGGAATGAGAATTGTAAATTATGGAAAATTGATTGCTTAAGAATATTGAGACTATCTGGAATAGACTATCTGGACTATATTGTGAATACTGTCCTACTGGTTGAAAGTGTTGACAGTCTGTTAGCAATTTTAAAAGATGACAGCCCTAGTTTATAAGGAGTGTGATCAGTCCAAGGCTGAGTTATCCTAATGTCTTGGCAGTGTTAAAGCACTTGTGTGGCAGCAGTATTGATGGGCAGTATTGACATAGTTGATGAGCAAACCAGAGATGTTGATGAGCAGCAGAAAGTGACCAAGTAGTTTCCAGAGAATGACCAGCAGAGATTGACCAGAGATCTATGAGCAGCAGTGAAGAGTGATGATCAAAGATTAAGAAGTACTGACCAGAGGATAATTTGCAGCAGTAGATGGCTAGCAGTTGTAATGATAAGCAATATTACAGCAGAGTTGATGTGATAAGCAGGGTTGATGATGTGACAGAGATGTCATGTGTATGATGACAGTGAAACTTAATTGTAAATGCAAGCTTGACTTGCATTTGAGGTTAGCATACCTGAAACACTTCTTAGCAGGGTCTAAGAAAACCAGGCAGGGTCCTGGTTCAAGAGTAGGTGCTCTATTTATCAGTAGGTGCTGATTTCGCCTAACGGTTGTAGCCGGACCCAAATAATATAAAAAGATTACAAATTTATATAGTGTGGTGTTCTTCTGTGTTATGATGCTTTATGAATGAAATGCTTATGTTATGTGAATGATGTTGATTTGATAAATTGGTGGCTAACTGTGAGAAGCTAAGAAAAATTGTGAAAATTGCTTTACACTGATTCACCCCCCCTCTCAGTGTCTACATTATATATAATGAATTAATTTGCGGACATATCTTATATATAATGAATTAATTTGCGGACATATCTTATATATAATAGGGGAAGTAGGCAAGGCTATCCAAAATTAGATTATAATATGAGATCCATGAGAGGTAAAAGGGGACAGTGTCTAAAGTAGATGCTTATAATTTTTATCAGGCCCAAGTAAGAAATGGGAATTACATTTGTAAAAAATTCTACAATTCAATCCCATGTAAATGGGAAAGAAGCAGACATTTGCAATAAAAATTATTGCAAACCCGTTAAGCTTATTGAGTAGCTAATTTGCATCATTTGATTAAACATAATTTTTATCTTTTTACAATGAAATAATTATGGAAGAAAGATCTACTATTTGAACATAGTTTTTATTTTCTTGTTACAATGACGGTATGAAAAAATAATCTACTATCAAAACTTCCACTTCCAATGTTATATCTTGATCAAGCACAAATCAATGTTATTAATTTTTTCTTGTTTGAGTTTGTGCTTTGTTAGATTTTTAACATTTAAGCTAGCATTATCTTAGGATCTTTAACTGAGAGAATAACAAGCACAGTAATCAAAAATAAGAGACAATGGACACAAAGATTTTCCTCGAGGAATCCATAAAGGAAAAAGCCCTGCAACTTCCTCAGAGATAGAATCAACACCAAAAGTAAAACCCCAAAACAATAAGATGATCTCCCGACAGCAGTAGTCTCTCTCTCTCTTGTCCCAACAACTTCCTCTCTCTCTGTTATGCGCTACAACTAAGTGTTAGTGAGTGTGTGATAAATAGAGAGGCTCAGTATCTATTTATACTAATTCTTGACTTGACAATAACTCACTAGGGATGACTTCACTAGGAGAGTCTAATAACCCTAGGGCCCCACAACTGTGGGGACTTTAACCCTTGATCAATAGGAGGGTTACCCACAATGACTTGACATGACTTGTTTACATTATAGAAACTCTCGATTGGAACATCAGGGAATGACATGACTCAATTACATTACAAACACTTCCTGGAATAAACATCGGGGTACAATACATAATATATACAAGTGAATACATTCTGAATTTACAATTACATCAACACTCCCTCTTAACTAGGAAGGCATTCTCTCGACAAAATTTATCGGCACAACTCTTCTTCTCTATATTGTCTGAATCATCGTCAAGTTCTCATCATCTTCATCTTCAAGTCATCTTCATCACTAAATATGGATCATCGCTCGATTTGGATCATCTCTGGATCTGGATCATCACTGGATCTGGATCATTTCTGGTTCTAGAACATCTCTGCTGGATCATCATCACAGGTGCTATCTCTTGATTCTTCTCATCACAGGAAGTTCTACAAAGTCACCCCTTTTCCATGCTAGTTGTAGGCCTAGACTCCATGTAGATATTCTTTAGCACTTATATCTAATCCTAAGTCAGAATGGCCTACCCTGCACTTACATATGACCATGCGAGGAACACATCCAACATACATGCTAGAAAGGCACACCCAGCACTCACATCTGACAATGAGAGGAACCAATCCAGTCATCTATGTCAGAAAGGCCCAACACTCACATCTGACCATGAGAGGAACCAATCCAGAATTCATGTCAGAAAGGATCTGCACTTACATTTGACCATGCAAGGAACCAATCCAACATACATGTCAAAAAGGCTCTGCACTTACATTCGACCATGCGAGGAACCAATCCAACCTACATGTCGAAAAGGATCTACACTTACATTCGACCATGCGAGGAACCAATTCAACCTACATGTCGAAAGGGCTCTCAGCCCCAGGCTAAGGATTCCTGGTAACTAACCAGGTGCCTCCATTCTCCTAGAGAATGGCATTCAGCACTTATATCTGATCATGTGGGAACACATCCCTAAATCACATCAGAATGGCCATGCACTCATATCTGATCATGTGAGAACACATCCCACAGTCATATCAGAATGGCCTTCAGCCCTAGGCTAAGTATTCCTGGTAACTGACCAGGTGCCTCCATTCAGAGAATGACATTCATCACTTATATCTGATCATGTAGGAACCAATCCTATAGTCACATCAGAATGGCTCAGCACTCATGTATGACATGGAAGGAACCAATCCTCTCACCATGATAGAATGGCTCAACCCTTACATATGACCATGGAAGGAACCAATCCTCTCACCATGTTAGAATGCCTCATGGAGTCATCACTTCCCCTTGGAAGGAACCTCGATCAAGAGAACACCAAGCTTCTCCTTGAAGTACTCAAACTTCACTCTGGCTAATGGCTTCATCAACACATCAGCTATTTGTTCATCCATTGCAACATACTCAAGCTTCACTGATCCTCTCTGCACCATACCCCTGATATAGTGATATTTGATCTCAAAATGCTTCGACTTGTCATGGAACACTGGGTTCTCTGACAACTGCACACAACTCTGGTTGTCACAATATATACAAGTAGCATCTAACTGGAGATCAAATAAATCAGATATTATCTTCCTTAGCCATACTACCTCACAACTAGATAAACAAGCTGTGGCATACTCTGCTTCAGTTGTACTCAGTGCCATGCAGGATTGCTTCCTGCTAAACCAAGAGATCACACCTGATCCCACACTAAAGCAACACCCTGAGGTGCTCTTTCTATCGATGGAACTGCCTTCCCAATCTGAATCAACATACCCTTCCAGTTTAATCTTCTTATTTTCCTTATACTTGAGCCCATAATAAACTGTACCCCTCAGGTACCTCAGAATATGCTTTGCAGCAATCAAGTGAACATGTCTCAGATCTGTGAGGAACTGGCTCAAGGTGTTCACAATAAAGCAAATATCTGGTCCCGTATTCGTCAGTTACATCAAGGACCCAATCATCTCAGTGATACATCATAGCATCAATCGCTTCTGATGAAGCATAACTCAATAGATTCAGATTCGATGGCATAGGTGTGGTCATGGACATGTAGTCCATCATCCTGAATCTCTTCAGGATCTCTAATGCATACTTTCCTTGTCCGAGGGAAATTCCATTTGCATTTTGCCACACCTCCATTCCTAGAAAACAGTGCATCATACCCAAGTCCTTCATTTCGAACTCGACAACAAGCTTCCTCTTTGTATCAGTAATCAACCCATCTCCCCCTGTTACAAATAGGTCATCTAAATACAGTAGGAGTATCACTGGGTTGCCTTCTTCAACATTGTAGTAAAGGTTGGAATCTTCTTTACTTTTGGTAAAGCCTAAACTAGATAGAAATCCATCAATTCTGTCGTACCATGTCCTGGGTGCATATTAAAAATCGTGTAGGGATTTCTTCAACCTACACACATGAGACTCCCTATCATATGTCTCAAAACCGAGTGGCGGCTCCACATACACTTCCTCTTCCACTACACCATTCAAGAAAGTAGTCTTGACATCCATTTGGTGTATCTTCCATTTCATCACTGCAGCTAGAGAAAGTACTGATCTGATGGAAATGTATCTGGCTATAGGTGCAAAAGTTTCTTCATAATCTATTCCTTCTTTCTGGGAGAAGTGACAAGCCACAAATCTTTCTTTATATTTTTCTATGCTACTGTCTGTAGCATGCTTGATCTTGTAGATCCATTTGGAAGCTACAATAGACTTCCCTTCTGGTCTTGGGACAATATCCCAAACATCATTCTTCATGATTGATTGATACTCTTCGATCATAGCATCCTTCCATTCTTTCCTTTCTGATGCTTCTTCATAGTTGGAGGGTTCTTTATCGATGAAGTCACATAATAAGGCTACATACCCGGTGCAGGACCTGGTTCTTTTTCTTTCTCTGTGATTTTCTTATCGAGCCCCATATCTTTTTGCACCTTGGATAGCTTCTCGTACCTAAGAAGGTTTCCTCTTATGAGGATTCTTCTCTTGAGGTGGATCTATGGGTTCTTGAGGTTCTTCTAATTCTCGATCTTCTTCTTGAAATTCTTCGTTCATGGTTGTGTCATGAATTCTGGGTGCTTTTGTTTCTTCAAGTTCTTCAACATGTCTCTTTTTGGATTTATTATAAGCTGAGTCTTCATCAAATGTTACGTCCCTGCTGATGTCGATCTTCTTGAATCTTGGGAAGTATATTCTGTAAGCCTTTGAGCTTTCAGAGTATCCCACAAATATACCCTTCTTTCCTGAAGAATCTAACTTTGTCCTCTTTTCTTTCACAATGTGTATGTATACAGGACAGCTGAATATTCTGAGATGTCTGACTTCTGGTTTCTTTCTAGAAAATACTTCTTCAGGTGTCTTGTTCTCGAGTACAGTTCTGTACATACACCGTTGTTCTGGAAGCTTCTTCCCATAGATGCATGGGAAGGTCTTGATCATGAAGCATGGCCCTTGCAGCTTCCATGATCATTCTATTCTTCCTTTCTACAACCCCATTCTGTTGTGGATCATATGGAGTGGATAAATCCCTCTTAATTCCTGAGTCTTTGCATAACTCTTTGAGTTCATTTGATGTGAATTCTCCGTCATTATCTAATCGAAAGGCTTTGGATTCCTTGAACTTTCTGAAAACATTAGAGGAAATTTGAGGGCTAAAATGGGCATCCTAAGGAAAATAGTAAACTAATAGTTAAAATAATAAAATAATAGTTGAAATAATAAAATAATGGTTATTAATTTTGGAGGAAGAATGAAAAAAACTACTTTTTGTGTTCGTATTTTCGACATGTCTCCCCGTTTTTTTACTCAAATTCTGAGTGACAGAGCTCATTGGACGTGGAATTTAATTCCACATCCAACAAGTAGCCACAGTGCATACTTTTGATGGACCTCGCTACCCCAAAAACAAGAAATACCTGAAAAAATGTGATGATGACATCATCATCATGTTTTTCAGGTATTTATTGTTTTTGGGGTAGCAGGGTCCATCAAAAGTATGCATTGTGAGTACTCGTTGGATGTAGAATTAAATTCCGCATCCAACAAGTTCTCCCACTTGAAATTTGAGTAAAACACACACAAAGAAATGTCAAAAATACGAACAAAAAAGTAGTTTTCTTTTATGACATATATGTCAATTCAACCATTATGGTTGACTCATTTTATTGAAATTCTATTGGTTTTTGGATTCCAACTCACAAAATTTATTGTTGGCGCGTTTTCTTATAAGGCCCATTTTAGACTCCAAATTTCCTCTAATGCTTCATCTTTGTTCGTCATAAAGAATATCCATGTCTTCCTCGAAAATTCACCAATAAAAGAATTATAGTATACATACCCGCTTAATAAAGTGAATGACATTGGACTGCATACATCGGAGTGAATGATTTCTAAGATTCCTTTTGCTTTGCTTTCGCTACTTGGAAATGTCTTCTTTGTGTTGTTTCCTTTTGCACATCCTTTGCAGACTCCTTCATATTTTGACTACATTTCTGGAAGTCCTTCAACAACTTTGCTTGCAAGTGGTAGTGCTCTGTAGTGTACATGTGCAAGCCTTCTATGCCAAAGTTCATTTGGCTCTACTGAGTCATGAACCAAAGCTTGTTCTGTTTGGCCCTTCAATTTGTATAATCCTCCTTCTTGTTCTCGAATTACTATTGCATCATCAATATTCTTTCCTCTTGGCCACATGAGGACTTGGCCATCTACAAATGAAACCCTCATGCCTTTTGCATCCAGTGCCGATATGGACAGAAGATTCTTCTTTAGTCCTGGTACAAACAAGACATCCTTCATTTTCCTAGACTTTCCAGAGTCTAGCTTGTGGGAGGATTCACCACTACGTTTTATGGGATATCGGTAGTCATCCCCAAGTTTCACCTTATGGGGTGAATTATGTTCAGATAGTTTCTCAAAGGATTCCTTAAATCCTGTCATGTGCTTAGAAGCCCCAATGTCAATAAGCCAATCTTTGCTTCCATGTGTGACAGTTCCCGTGAGAGCGGAGATCAGAACATATTCTTCATCACTTAAAGAGTCTTCACTTTCTTGTTTTACTCTCTTTCTTGGAGGATCATCATCCTTAGCAGTGTGAGCATGATGTATTCTTTTGGAATTATTCTTCTTCTTAGATTTATTCATGGGACAATTTCTACCAAAGTGTCCTTTTTTATCACATGTATAGCATCTGATTTTGGATAGATCCTTGTTTGTTCTTACAGAATTATCTTTCTAATGAGAATGCTTACCTTGGTGATGATGATTGTCCCTTCTACTTTTCTTGGAATGTACTATGAGAGCTTGATCTTCACTTCCCATATTTTCTTCTCGAGCTACTATTCAAGCTTCTTCTTGCGAGCATTCTTCCCACAATCTACTGAACTTGATTAGCTTCTTTCTAGCACAGATTCCTTGGATGAAAGAATTCCATGATCTAAGGAGACCATTCAAGGTTGTCATCACAATCTCTGCATTCTCCACTTCTTCATCCATTGCTTCAAGTTGTTATTTGATCTCGGAAACCCTTGTAAAGTATGACTGTATGGTCTCCTCATTCTGGATCTTTACATTCTTCAACTAGTTCCTCAAAGTCATCTTCTGGTTTATGTTCTTCCCTTCAAACGGTTTGGTCATGGCATCAAACATAGATTTAGGTGTCTTAAGGGAGGACACCTGTGGTATGAGGTGATCCTTGATTGAATCAACAATAATCTCTTAGCCATGACCAACTTATTTTTGTGTAAGGCCTTAGCCTCATCTCCCTCTGGAACTAGAACCTCCTCATTGATGTAGGAGTTCAACTCATTTTCTTCCAAGACCAGGGACATCCTATACTTCCAGGCTTGAAATTTATCATCTCCCTCAAGCTTTTCATCAAGCTTGGTATGATGAGAAATCTTATTTGAGAACCTCAAATGGAAATACAAAAGATTTAGATCTTACCAGGTCAAGATGTCGTAACTAGATCTGGAGCTGAATTTCAGTAGAGCTGGTTCCGAAGCAGATTAGGGTTTGAATTTCCTGGAGTTCTTTCTAACCAAAAACTTTGATCTTGATCTCTAAACTTCAATTTTGAGGAGGAGATCAATCCAGACCTGGGCTCACTCAAAAAATCCTCTTTTGTGGAAAGCCCTAATTTATGGCAATAGTGTCGGGTAAAAAATTGAAAATGCTCAGAATTAGATTCTGCTTCAACTGAAATATGCGCCCTAGAGAGGAGAGTTAGCCCAATCTTATTTTGCTGAAAATCTATGGAGAGAGATCCAAAAAATAGGAAGCCCTAGTTTCCGTAGTTGCACAGTGTCTTGTTCTCAGGTTAGTCCTGATACCATTTTAGATTTTTAACATTTAAGCTAGCATTATCTTAGGATCTTTAACTGAGAGAATAACAAACATAACAATCAAACATAAGAGACAATGGACACAAAGAATTTCCTCGAGGAAACCATAAAGGAGAAAACCCCACAACTTCCTCAAAGATAGAAATAAAACCAAAAGTAAAACCCCAAAACAGTAAGATCATCTCCCGATAGCAGTAATCTCTCTCTCTCTTGTCGCAACAACTTCTTCTCTCAGTTATGGGCTACAACTGAGTGTGAGTGAGTGTGCAATAAATAGAGAGGCTCACTCTCTATTTATACTGATTCCTAACTTGACAATAACTCACTAGGGCTGACTTCACTAGAAGAGTCTAATAACCCTAGGGCCCCACAACTGTAGGGACTTTAACCCTTGATCAATAGGAGGGTTACCTACAATGACTTGACATGACTTGTTTACATTATAGAAACTCCTGATCGGAACATCGGGGTATGACATGACTCAATTACATTACAAGCACTTCCTGGAATTAACATCGGGGTACAATACATAAGATATACAAGTGAATACATTCCGAAGTTACAATTACATCAACATGCTTAAGCAATGCAAAAATAATTTTAGTTTATGGAATTTGTCCTTAATGGATGATAAATAATCAATATTAAGTTGGGAAAGGTGTGAACGGAAAACCACATCTTCACCAAATGTTGTTAATTTGATTTAGAGGATTTTTTTTAGTATAAGTTTTCCAAGTAATGTTTTTATTTAGTAAAAAAATAATAGTTTTATTTTTAAATGAATAGTTTTTATCACCAAAAACAAGGTTAAGAATTTTTTTTTATTGAAACAAGGATTATAGATTGTAAATATAAATGATTCATAAGTGAAAAAG
>LPNX010916311.1:77799-104418 GCA_001517045.1 Pseudotsuga menziesii | reverse complement strand
AAAATACATAGGTTGAAGAATTTGATAATCTATTATCATTTGGTTGAATCACCATTAGAATAATTACATGTGGTTAATTATATGTGAAAGTAGTGATGGATTACCGATCCCATTATCCATGGCTCTTTAGTTTCTAACTATATGTTTAGGCCTCTATTTACCTATATGGTTGCATAGAATGTACAAATAATGGTAAATAGGGGAATTGATGGTAAAAAAATTTCCCTGTTATTATACCATTTAAACAATTAAAATATAAATAAACACACGTAAAGAATCATTATAGATTGAAACTAGGTTTACTCTTATCTAGTCACAAAAGAAATCCAAAAGGATAATGATAAATTGTTAAAGTAATAAGGGTGATGTTCAATCTAAATCATTAAAGTACCTGGGTCATTTCTAGTGACTGATCGATAAAGCATCGAGTTGAACACATTAGAGGAATTTTCAACTCAAAATGGTCCTCCTAAGGAAAATTAATAAAATAATAGTTAAAATGATAAAATAATATTTATTAATTTTGGAGGAAGAAAAGAAAAAACTACTTTTTTGTTCGTATTTTTGACATATCTCCTTTTGTTTTTACTTAAATTTCGATTGGGGGAACTCATTGGATGCAGAATTAAATTCTACATCCAACAAGTACCCACTTAGCATACTTTTTACGGGCCCAGATACCCCAGAAACAAGAAATACCTGAAAAGACATGATGATGACATCATCATCACGTTTTTTTAGGTATTTCTTGTTTTTGGGGTAGCGGGGCCCATAAAAAGTATGACGAGTGGGTACTCTTTGGATGCATAATTTAATTCCGCATCTAATGAGCTCCCCTGATCAAAATTTGAGTAAAAACAAAAGGAGATATTTCCAAAATACGAACAAAAAAGTAGTTTTTTTTTCTTCCTCTAAAATTAATAAATATTATTAATTTTAACAATGGCATGCTCTACCTAAACTCGCTTGACATAACAAAGCCTGTACTGTACCTAAACGCGCCTCACAAAATAAGGCTTGAGCATTTTATGAATGTGTATTTGACCGATCAACTCCATGCCGCCTTCTTCGGTCTTTGCGGGATCATGGGATATAATAACTGGAAATTTTAACCATGGCGTGTTGTACATAAAATCACCAATTACCAAGTGAAACATGTCAGAGTGTTAATGGCCAGGGAGATGAAGAATCTTTCGAGACAACTTCTTTCATTGTGAAAACGCCTACGACGTAATTAATCATTTTCTTATAACATATATGTGGTTTCTTATAATGTCCATAATTCCTACATAACATTATTTTAGATGACAAATTGCATGGTACAACATTTCCAAACGAAACTTTCAAGTGTTATAAAATTTCACTTGTTTTCCATATTTTTCATATGATCCTCAAAGATTGTATTCACTCATTCTATTTTTTACTATAACGAGTATAATGAGTTGAACGGATGCCAATAAACTATTTTAACTTTTAGAGACCAATGGCAATAATTTTATAAGAAAAATAGTAAGTTTTCTATCTTTTTGTTACTCGTAGTTTGTGGATTATCTTTGTTATGGTTTTTTATTAAAATTATCAATATTCCTTATTCAGTGCATTTTTATGTCTTCGACATATAGTATTCAGTCGAGGACATTAGTTCAGAAATGAGAAGATTAATTTTCCCTACACTATAGTTTTAACATTGTTCTTTAGAGTTTATATTAAAACATTTTTTAAAATCATATTTATTTAAATTGCTATTGGTTACCATAGGATGACGTCTTCCTTGTTTTTTGTTGCCCACACCCTGACGGCAGGAAGACGTAAGCCAAATTTAATGTGTCAGGCATGCTGGCCATTGAAATCTGTAATGACGGCTAACCTTGGACAGGGTAGTGCCTTGGAATTTGAGGTTGTGTGGGAAGTATTTAGTGTTGTGGCAGGTATTTGATAGGTATAATTAAATCTAACACGTCAACCTCTACATGTATTAGAAAATAATGACCGTCAATTTGATAACTGGTTGTTTCCATCGCCCATCATTAATGCTAGTACTTGCAGGCATGACACTTGACGTTGTGACAAGAGCTGGTACTATAGGCAGTTAGTTCCACATAATATAATTAAATGTCATCAATCTTTGAGTTTGTAGGTTAGTTTGGTAGCTGTCGTAGGTGTCAACCGCTACTTTGAGCCAGAGTTTGGATTGTGGAGAGATTTAAAGTGTGATTTTGAAGGAAAAAAAAATCTGAAGTGTGTTAGTTTAAGTAGGACTTTGGAGTGTGGAGAGACATTAAAAAATGTTTGGTCTTGTTTCAGGACGGTGGAGTCATGCTGAGAGTTATAGTTTGCATTGGACTCGATGGGTTTTGCATGCACCAATTCCAACTTTTCTTAAGCAGTAACCTTCGCATTTGTAATCTTTGATTTAACAAACCTGTCAAGTAATTGTTTTGTTTTATTTTTTGGTTTAACGTCCAAACCCTCTTTAGTTTATGTACAAGTTATTTATTGACGAAGATGGAAGTGGAAGACTCTTGGCATCATTTTCTAAGTAATCTTCACCCTAATTTTGTATAAATTTTAACTTATTGTTGTAAGTATCGGAGCTATATATATGTAATTCAAACAAATATTTGTTAACAAAAGACCACACCATGAGTTATTAGCAGTAGCTTAATCCCTCATGCCTTGGGACTCCAGAGTAAAGTAGCATTTGACTCTGTAGTTTTGGGGATTTTTTTTGGATTCTATAAATTGGTTAGACGTGTTTGGGGTTTTTGTTTCACTTTTATAAATTGGCCAGGCGTGGCCATTCACCTGTACAATGTGAACCCTATTATTTAGAAAGAACAACGCATGTGATCAATGAAAAATATATATTAACTTCAAATTACATTTACAATTAAAAGATTGATCTCCAAATTACCATTGTTGTTGGGCTGCTTAAGTCGTTACCTTCCAAAGACTTGAGCCCTCTACTTTGCGTGTATACGGGAAATTTTAAGAAAAGTTTTCCACCTGCATGCACTGCACTTTACTGATAGATTTTCTTAAAGTTGCTTGGATGGTGGTATTAAAAATGGTATGGTATTTTCCCAAAGAAATCCAATAGTAAGGCAATGCAAGGCAATGCAGAGTATGTATGTTATATTCCTAACTTATTGTTCTTGCTCTTTGTCTTTTATAGCTACACTATGCATTTGGGAATACCATTTCACAAACAAGTGGATTATCCATAGGCATCCCAATATAAAAGCTATGTTTTTCAATAAGAGGTTGTCCTTGTTGGGAAAGTTTTGATAAAGATGAAAATTAACTTTTATACCTTCCGGAGTGACCATTCAATGGGAAATATGAATGTTATCAGTCTATATAAAGTTGTGCAATAAAAATTAATGCATATAGTTTATGAGATAAAGTATGAGATGATACAATCCACTGTGAAAAATAACATTGGTTCCTAGGAATTCGTAAGAATTGTGAGGGAGTACTTCCACATGGATACCATCTTGAACAAGAACAATGCTATCATGCCCCTGCTCATTTCATAAAGACAGAAGAAAAAGAAAAATGTGAGAGGCTACATTACAAGAGAAATTGCAGGCAGTAAATACACCAATGATTTGAAACAAAGAGAAACATATACTTTAATTCCAAAGCAACATTAACTACACATTGGGATTAGCACAAAAAATGTTTTTTCATGGAAAGGGGTATTTCAACACTAATAAAATTATATTTTAATTAAATAATAATGGATATCATTGCCTGTGAATCTACAACTATTTTTTTAGTTATTTCAACTACATGTTCTTGTAAATTTACTATATGAATGAAGTTATGAACAAATTCCATAAAAAGAGCTACAAACTTTCAATTATTTTCATCACCTTTGAATCTATTCGATTAAATCATTTTTTTTGCATAATATTTACACAAAACTCAACATAGATTAAATTTGTTTTGTTTTGCATAGTATTTACACAAAACACTCACTTTGTTTGCCTTGTTTTGTTTTTGTAGTGAAGTGCAACATTTTACAGGAAGGATTTGCTAGTCTTTAAACCATAACTTCATGGCTTATTTCGTGAAAATTGTAGAAATATTGTAATGTGAAATAAATGTGTAACATCACTAAGAATTTGGCCTTGATTTACTAATTTCAAGACGGTAAATATTTTCCTAAATTACTATTTATTTCATGCATCCGTGAGTCCCTTATGTTGACATGATTCTAGCTACCAGACAGACTTGTTCAATGGTGGGTATAATTGGTGTAATCAAGTAGAAGGGAATATTGAGAATCCTCATGGATTTGGGACTCTCTACAAAGAACCACCTATGCATAGAATGCTTTGTACTGGCTCAGAAGGCACCCATGGGATAGCACATATAGTTACATGAGGGGCATGAGGATCACCTATAGTGATGGAGATATCAACCTTTTCTAAAAGGTTGAAGATGGAATCCTTCAAAGGATGAGAAAATCATAGATGGGTGCAAGAGGAACTTGCAACAAAGTTCTAGATGGAGGATCTTGATATTCAGTGACCTTGAGAGGTGACATACATGGATACAAAAAATAGTAGCGGTAAAGGAGGATACTAGTGACTCCAATGCAAAATGTCTCGATGCAAAGAGTACAATATGCATAGGGATGATTGTGCTCCATTTTAGAGGGAGTGAATACAATAGATATCATAGTTCAAGAATATTGACATGATTCTTAAGACTAGAGGTGTGACATAATACAGAGGGTATTTTCCTTAGCCAAGAAAAATATGCAGTCAATATTTTGAAGAGGTTTGATTTGTTGGGATATAGATACACCGATGGAATCAAACTTGAAGTTGCTATGTGATCCTACTTTTGAGACAGTTGATGCCATAGTTTACAGACAAATGATTGGTTCATATTTGAAAAACACAAGGCTCAATGTTTTCTTTATGGTGAACACTTTTGAGCTAGGGCATGGCCACATGATTGCGACAAAACATGTAATGGGGTACCAAGAGGGTCCACCGGATTGTGACCTCAAGATATGATTATGATAGTGATATTAGATTACATGGTTATGCAAATTTAGATTTAGATGGAAATGATGAAGATAGAAAGAACACTTCAGGATGTTGTTTTAGTTTGGGATCAAGTTTGATATCATGGATGAGAAGAAAGAAAATGAATATTCCTTAATTGATGAGGAATGTGTACTTTGATCCAGAATAATTATATCCATGAAAACGAAGATCATGCTATTATCCATTTCAGCATTGGATAAAACTTGGATGCATTTGCAGGACACAGATTCAGCACCAATACATAGTCCTATGTGATATGTGGTGTATAATACTTTCTCAATATTTTCCATCACGAGAAATATGGGAACAACTACTCAGAATCAGATGATGAAGTAGAGGACATTGTCAGAGACTCCAGTAACTCCCACTAGGAGACAAAGATCAAGAGGGATTCTACCAAACAAAAAAACATAAGCCTTTGAATTATCATTTCCTCTATATCTAGTTGCTTAAATGATATTTTTAAGTTGTGGACATGTCTATATTCCTAGACTTAGGAAATGTATGCATGTTAGAGTGATTGCATTGATGAATAATATACTTCTAATATGTATGTGATGGGTAAGTGGCATATTGTGAAATACAACATTCCATTGCTACTTATCTAGAATGAAACCTCTTTGCTGACATGCTCGGAGTAGTGCACACTCTTAATAATTTTGTGGTGGAGATGGAAGGAATATAGAAAACTACTGTATGTATACGTAATATGGATGAATGTTGTGTTGAAGCATTGACTAAGATAGTTGCATATATATTTATGCATAAGAATATGATTTGAATTTTTCATTATGAATATGATTTGAATATTATGAAATGTGTCTATCCATGCAACTAAATTTGACTTATAGGAAGAATCGTGTGCAATCACCTACAAGAGAAGAATGATGAAGACAAGTGATAAAGAAAAAATTGTTGATATATTGACTAAGCCTCTATCTCGTATAAATTTTTAATACTTTTGAGACAAACTTAGTGTTGTACGAAAGGACCTCCCTCGAAAGAGGGAGTGATGATGTGGTTTCTTGTTGCAGTGGTGTGCCAACTTCGATGAGGATTGGTATGTCAACCTGATAAGGCCCGGTTGATCCCATTAGGATTGGTATATCAGTGGTGGCAAGGCTTGTTTTATCATAAGAGAATTGGTATGTTTCACTAGGCTTGTTTGGTTCGAAAGGATTAGTAAGCCAGACAAGGCCTGTTTGGACCCCATGTAGATTAGTATGTCTGGCTAGGCTTGTTTGGTTCGAACGGATTAGCAATCTAGACAAGTCCCATTAGGTCTACCAGAGTGCCCAACATGATGATTCTTCATAGGATTCCAACATTCATTTATTGATTATGATGATGTTTTCCTAACATTCATATGCTAATGATTATGATGATGTTGTACCAACATTCATTTGTTGCTCATGATGATGATGTTCCAACATTTTCATGTTGATGATGATATTGTACCAATAATTCAATTGTTGTTGGTGATGACGTTGTTCAAACGTTCACATGCATATGATGATCCAACATTTACATGTTGGTGATGCAAATGATGTTCAAGCATTTACATGATGATGATGATGATGTCCCAATATTCACATACTGATGGTGATGATGTTCCAATATTCACATATTGGTGATGTTCCAGATGATGATGATGTCCTAGTATTCACATATTGATGATGATGATGTTCCAGTATTCACATACGGATGATGTTCCAGATGATGATGATGTCCCATTATTCACATACCGATGATGATGTTCATGTATTTACATATTGATGTTGTTCTAGTATTTACCTTGATTATGATGTTCCAGTATTTGCATATTGATGATGTTGTAGGTGATATTGTTCTAGTATTTACATATTGATGATGATGATGTTGTTCTAG
This sequence comes from Pseudotsuga menziesii, assembly GCA_001517045.1. Taxonomy (NCBI): domain Eukaryota; kingdom Viridiplantae; phylum Streptophyta; class Pinopsida; order Pinales; family Pinaceae; genus Pseudotsuga; species Pseudotsuga menziesii. The sequence continues at coordinate 97,465 of LPNX010916311.1, read as the reverse complement.
TATTCACATTCTGATGATTTTCTAGTATTCACATACTGATGATGTTCCAAATGATGATGATGCTCCAAGTATTACATATCGATGATGTTATAGTATTTACATATTAACGATGATTCGCATGATGATGATGATGATATCACCCATGATAATGATGTTCCATGATGATGATGTTCCATGATGGTGTTGTTACATGATGATGATGTTATGTGATGATGATGTTTTGTGAGGATGATGTTATATGATGATGATATTCCATGATGATTGTAACAACTAATTAACAAATACATAAATATTAAATACTAGGATTGATAATTAATGAGAGGATACGTCCCCTCAAATAGACAATGCCCCAGAAATTATAAAATAGGGCCAACAATTGTATATTCATCATCTTATCTATCATCTTTTCAATTATATTTACTATTGCTCCATTTATGGAACACTTATGTTAATTGTTCTTCTTCTCCAAGCTATTTTCTAAGGATTCAGATGAAACCTCTTTTGGTCCGGACCAAAATGCTAAATGAGTTATTGATTTTCGACCTTATTACCAGTGAATTTGATCCAATATTTCTGAGTGTACCAATAATTGGATTATTGGCTAGATAAAAATTATGTGTCATATGAGGGAAACCAATTAGTAAATTGTCTTGGACCGGTCTAACAAATGATGATATCCTTGATTGTTTTGATCGAATTTGGAGAAATATTCTTCATTACTATAGTTGATCCTTTGGTCGGTATGGTTTATATCGTATAAAGTATATACTTTCATCATCATGTGCTAAAAATTTATCCTGTAAACATAAAATTATGATACGTGTAGTTCAGAATGAATTAGGGCCAGAACTCTTAAAACACAGTTTTCAAAAGAACAAGAATCTGATTCGCTGCCCTTTTCATCAAAGGCGGCGGCTTGCTTACAAAGAGAACAAATTTGGAATTCAAATATTCCTCGATAAATCCCCTATCCAATTCCTAGAAAAAGATACAGGACAGAAGGAAAAACTCCAACAACAATATGACGACATTAAGAAGACACATAAGTTGGAAATTACGAAAATCAACAATGTGTTCTCAAGTAGTACCGAAGAAAGTTTTCGACTACGATATCATAACAAAACAATAATTACAAAGATTAAAAGACTGAAACATAGTTGCAGGAAGGAACAATCCAATGAAGAACGCGAAGGAATAATTCTAGAAAATCAAGAAGAAAACCGACGCCTAAAGAATATTAATAAAGAACTAGAGAAACAAATAGAGAAGTTAAAAGAGGAGAAAAATTCACAAGACAAAAGGTTCGAGAAGATTCAGAGCAAAAACAATCTACTGGATAACAAAGCAACACAAATACAGAAAGAAGCATCCAGACTCTTCGAAAAACAATGTCAATTTGAGGAAGTAAATTCATTCATCATCACAGATAAAAAAGAAGTTAATACAATAGAAGAACAAACAACAAGAACTCCTTATCAACACCCCAATTATAAATGTCATTTTGACCAATGACGGGGTCAAAATGAACATACACCGAAGAGTTATGTTTTCGGACAAGCAAGAACATCAAATCAAAATACTAAACAACAAATGAGAATACCCATCAAACAAAGCGATCAAGTAGCTCTGATAAAAATAGATCTCTGATGGACTACATTAGAGACGATGCAACAGTTCTCTTTTGGAATTCGTAACTCGTATCGTGTCATTTCATCAATTGTCACAAATATTAAAAGAAAGTATCTAGAGATGACGGTTCAAGCAAAAAATTCAGACATTACCCTTGCCTTCAAATAAGCTTTGAGGACAAAGATTCCCTCAAGGGGCAGACAATGTAACAACTAATTAATAAGTACATAAATATTAAATACAAGTAGGATTAATAATTAATGAGAGGATACATCCATGATGTTGTTGTTCTGTAATGATGATGTTCTGTGATGATGATGTTCCATGATGATATTCCATTGCGATGCTCCATGACGATTCTCCATGACGATGTTTCATGACGATATTCCATGATGAGAGGATGTTCCATGATGAGACGATGTTCCATTGTCAATTTAATGGAAAAAGTATCATACAGAAGCCTAAATTATTTGCTTTTCATGCATTTAGAGGAGCAACATAATGAATTCAGTCTTATTTACAGGATCAACATAAGGGACTCATGGATCCATGAAATAAATAGTAATTTAGGAAAATATTTACCATCTCGAAATTAGTAAAGCAAATCCAAATTCTTAGTGATGTTACACATTTATTTCACATTACAACATTTCTACAATTTTCATGAAATAAGCCATGAAGTTATGGTTTAAACACTAGAAAATAAGCCATGATGTTATGGTTTAGGCTTCATTTAGTTAATTTTGAGAAGGTTTCTAGCTTCAATAGGTGTAACAGAAGACAAAGCAAATTATTTCCTACATTTTCGTATTTTCATGCAGTATTGCTTACAATTCTTCATTTTCTGTTTTCAGTAGAGTTTCCTTGATGTGTATATTTGATATCTTTGAAATTCATGTAAATCTATTAGCGTGCGTGCTTGATAGCTATTCGCTATGCTGTAACTTGTTTCGTGTCACTAGCCTATGCTTGATGCATGGGAAAATAGATTCATGATATTGATAAGAATCCTTGGTCAACTTGAGGTTTCTCACGCCTTGGGAAGATGGAAAATGGTAAGTAGGACAAAACGAGGAATCGTGATGAAATAATCTTTAATTTTTAGTGAACTTGTTAATGAGGATGGTTGTTCATTTTATATTTGGTCTATCTAGAGTGGTTAATGGAAGTGAGAAAATTTCGACGGGAATTACAATACTAGTGTTAGATATTAATGAAAAACTTTCAGAATTTATAAAAATATTTTTTTATTATCATACATGTATTTTACTTATCAACTTCTAACTAGATAAAATTTAGCATTCTAGATGGAAGACTGAATTATATGAGACACCAAAGACTTATTTGCTTAAGCTTCGGCAAGTATATCCACTTATAATACTAGAATACTTATCTATTATACCACTCTATGTGTTACCCATAGACTTAGTGCATGCATTCTTGGTGGGGCCTAACTAGGCCTCCATCATGTGCCTCCATTAGGTCAAAAACATCCCATTGCATTATGATCAAGGCAAAGGAGAAATTGTTTTCATTCATCCTATTTTTTTGTTGTGAGTAAACAAATATTCAATTTGTGTGCAATGAGAAAACAATAGGCTAAATAATTAATTTGTGTGCGATGCGAAAACAATAGGATAAATATTCAATTTGTCCACGATGTGAAAACAATAGGCTATATAACCAGCCACCCACCATGGCCTCATTGTAATTGTTATCCATGGAGGCCCTCATTGCAGAAAATACAGAATCAGAGGCAAGATTGACAACAATGCTAATACCTATACGATTAAAATTAAGAGTTCCAAGGATTAAATTTCCCAGAAATCATTTGAGTTTATAAGATTTCATTGAGAATTAAGACCAGTTAGTAATTGATGTTATATGTATGAAACCTGCATATATTTTTTATTCAGAATCTCATGCAACACTTTGTAGAATGCACCAATCTCCTTTAGAGAAATGTCTTGAGGGAGAGTAATGCATTGAAATTGTACTATTTAGGTTTGAAAAGTTTGGTGAATGAGAATAACAAGGCCATGTAGATCTTATTGAACTTTCTGAGTGATGTTGGGATAATAATGAAAGATGACATGAAATTGGAAATCGAGGTTTAAACATCTTCATAAGCCAACACAACTGTCACGTGTAAGCATAATTGGGAAAGTAACTCTGAGAAAGTTGGATATACCTAGGAAATTTAATATTTGTGCTACCCATCATCAGGGTTTATGTAACACGATATCTTATGCTTATTTTTGGAAGATTTGTAATATTGGGGAATTAAATGCGGTTTAAATTGCAGGAACCGATGTTAGGACAAAGGAGGAGGTGGCTATTAAGATGGTATGTATGTTAAAATCCCACATCCTCTCTTTTTTTTGTCTTTCTTATGGTGCGTATAACCAAGTGTAAGGATACATTTATGTGAGGTGGTTACAGATTATCATGAGTAATAGTTCCCTATGTTACATGGCTCCATCACATAAGGTGAAAATCAATTTTGAAATATAAATCAGGATATTGCTTGATCATAGAGCTTTTGATATTGATCTGAATTTAACCAGTACAAACCATGTTTTAAACGAGTATTAATTTCATTTATATTCCATTTATATTCAATAAGAGTTTATTTTTAAGTTAACATGGAAATTGTGGAACTTGCACTGTAAAGGTTTTACTTTCACCCTGCACCCCACATAATGCAAACGCATGATGTCTGTGAGTTCTTCTATTCAAATTTGCGAAGGAATTAATCCTTGTTGTGGCAACTTTTCCTTTCAAATTCTACACTTCCATAGGACACATGCACCTATATGCAATACCTCCACAATTTTTAGGTGTTTCGTGTATTTAATCTAGCTTTGTGGTTCGCTATGTATATCTACCTCTTTGCAATAGTATTTTTTGATCGTTTGTTTTCTTTCAATTTGAGGACATATCTTATATATAATGAAGTAATTTGTGGACATATCTTATATATAATGGATGAAGTAGGCAAGGCTATCCAAAATTGGATTATAATTTGAGATCCATGAGAGGTAAAAGGGGACACTGTCTTAAGTAGATGCTTATAATTTTGAAATCAGGCCAAGTAATAAATCAGCATTACATTTGTACAACATTATACAGTTCAAGCCCATGAAAATGGGAAAGAAGCAGACATTTGTAATAAAAAATATTGCAAACACGTTAAGCTTATTGAGTAGCTAATTTGCATCATTTGATCAAACATAATTTTTATCTTTTTATAATGACGTAATTATGAAATCTAAAGATCTACTATTTGAACATAATTGTTATTTTCTTGTTTTGAATGATGGTATCAAAAAAGGATCTATTATCGAAACTTCCACTTCCAATGATATATGCTTGATTGAGTACAAATCAATGTTATTAATTTTTTCTTGTTTGAGTTCATGCTTAAGCGGTGAGAAATTAATTTTAGTTGATTGAATTTATGCTTAATGGATTATAAATAATCGATATTAAGTTGCGAAAGGTGTGAATGGAAAATCATATCTTCACTGGATATTGTTAATTTGATTTAGAGGATTTTTTTTTAATATAAGTTTGCCAAGTAGTGTTTTTATTTTAAAAGAAAATAATAGTTTTTTTTTAAATAAATAGTTTTTATCAACAAAAACAAGGCTTAAAAAAAACTTTTATTGAAACACAGATTATAGATTTTATATGTAAATGATTCATCAAATAAATAAATAAAACAACTCCTCCAACAATTGTTTCCAATGCAAAAAACTTTTAATCATAACTGGCCTTAAAGCTAGTGACAATGTCAAGGACATCACCACCACATAGCTCCTATTTAATATAGGTATTAATTTTTTTAATTAAAAAAACACATAGGTCAAAAAATTTGACACTCTGTTATCATTTGGTTGAATCATCGTTAGAATAATTACATGTAGTTAATTATACATGAAAGTAGTGATGGATTACCGATCCCATTATCCATGGCTCTTTAGTTTCTAACTATATGTTTAGGCCTCTATTTATTTACATGGTTGTATAGAATGTACCAATAATTGTAAATAGGGGAATTGATGGTAAACAAAGTTTCTCTGTTATTAAGCCATTTAAACAATCAAAATATAAGTAAACACACGTGAAGAATCATTATAGATTGAAACCAAATTTACTCTTATCTAGTCACAAAAAAAATGCCAAAAGGATAATGATAAATTGTTAAAGTAATAAAGGCAGCAAGTCCCTGCCATTAGAATACTTTGAAGGGAAAAATTAGCTATCAAATTTTTGAATATTTGAATGCTTTTGTGATAAATTTTTGTGGTAAAGCGTAGATGGCCTGAAAACTAGGTTAGTAGTTTTCTAGGTTAGATGATTAAAGAAAAGAAATAACCTGCTTAATTTAAAGACATAACAGAAAGAAACAATTGATAGAATCAGACCCATTAATACTAAAATTTGATCAGTGCGGCTAAGGTTTAATTCGATTCGAGTTTGTCTTGTCCAAAATTCTTCAAATTGTTGTTGCTTTAATGCGAGATGTATGGGTGTACATTTATTCACAGGGATTTATTTACTTAATGAATAAGGCCCTGATTTTGATCCTACAATGTACCAGAATGCAAAAGAATGACGGCTCTTTGCATCAAAATTCCGTCTCCTATGTGAAAATATGATCTACTTTTAAATAAAAATCCAAAACTAGCTAGAGGAAAGCAGCTACTTTCTGTTGCAATTCTTCGGCCAACTAATAAATCCCAGAAAATTGTTTAATCTTTTACTATCTATTAGTCTGTGCAAACGTTCAAGAGGACTGCAATCAATTCAATTACTGTGATAAAAACTTTACCAGTTTTTCACTGTCTATTAGTATGTGCAAATGTTATTGAGAGGGTTGCAATCAATTCAATTGCTATGTATTTTATAGAGCTCAAAAACTTGAAAAGTAATTTAGGAGATGGTTAATGATTATTTGTTTACAACTAAATCTATAAAACAAAAATAAATAATATTACTTTTTAATAACTTGATAGTTATCATTTTAATAATTATTCACAATCAAATTTTAAATAAAATGAAATTTAAAAAAATTATAATTAAATTATTCTTTAGTTCAGTGTTTATGAATCTTAACTTCTGGTTTGAAACATTCTTGAAGTATATTATATATGCCTCTACCTCTGGATCATCTCTGTCTTTGTCTCTTGGTCTCCTTGGGCTGCTTTACTATTCAGATGTTGTTCACTATGGTGACATTTTGAAAGGTGGAAATTACCTGTAATACTAATAAATATCCTCCAACAAAGCACATTTTTTTTTATAAACACTAAATTCTGCATTTTTATTATTTTTGTCATGCATATCTATTGATTTCAATGACAATTCTATAGCTTAAGGTAGGGACTTGCCACTTGGTGGTTTTCCCTTGTTTTATGTACATGATGAGTGAACATGAGAGCATGCAGCGACAAGTTATAGCTAAATATTTTGAAGTGAATGAGAAATCGTATATACTTACAAAGTAAAAGAAAATGACAAGTTATTCCTACATGATAATCTTTTGAATTTATTTATTTAAATAATAATAATATTAAGAATTAAAAAATTTTTTTTTTTTTCTTTCTAAAAACACTTCTATCGAATAATAAGAACATTTGTTTTGTAATGTGTTGATCAAAATTACATTTGTTATCCGATGTGAGAACAATTGCTGTCTAATGAAAAACACTTCGATCGAATAATAAGAACATTTGTTTTGTAATGTGTTGATCAGAATTACGTTTGTTATTTGATGTGAGAACAATTGCTATCTAATGGGGGCATCATATTAATTAATTTGAGATGGTATGTTGCATTTGTTAAAAATTTGTTTGTTTTTGAACAGGCGGATTTAAAAGTTTAGTTTGTTGCTATCTCATGAAATTTATGTTTTTTTTTTTTCATTAAGTTGAACAGTTTTTGGGTTGAGAAATTAGGTTTTGTTTTTTGAACAGACAGTTTTTAAAATCAATCAGGTTTTGTTTTTTGAATAGACATTTTTTAAAGTTTTAAAGCAACTGACATTATGATATGTCTCTGCCTCTTGGTCTCCTTAGTTTGCTTTACTATTGAGATGCAGAGACACTTTGAGAGGTGGAAATTAGTAGGAATACCAATAAATATCCTCGAACAAAAAACAATTTTGTATAAGCACTAAATTCTCGGTTTATATAATTATTATATAAGCCCTGAATTTTTTAGTTTTAGTAATTGTTGATTTACATCAGTGGCATATAAATTGTCATTCTTGAATTAAAGCGCATAGACTTTAAACATGTCTTTAGGAAAATGTTGAAAAACATACGGTTAAAATAATCGTAATCATAATTAAAATAATTTTAATGATCTAAAAAGAATCAACTCTTAGCATTGAGCGCTTCGATCAAAACAAGTAGATTTGTAAAACAAGTAAATAGAGAGTACTAAGTGCACTAATGCCAAGTTTGCCATGTTTAAGCCATGCAGTTAGTGCATGAGAGCAGCTTCCAGAAGCTCAGCTTGCACAGGTTCAAGGAGTCCCTGTGGAAATCCTCAGAGGACATTGCTTGCACCTAAATGTGATGTCTTCTTTTGCTTGAGCGCATTACAACAAGGCCTCCCATTAAGGGCTGGAAACTCATAGTAAGCTTGGCACTGAGCTAGGTTGAGGAATCAGGTGCCCAGCAGAACCATTTCTATCCTCTAGGGTATTGCCTAAATTTGCTTGCATGATGGTTGGTTGCAGCTTCTAAGACTTTCAAATAAGTTGGTCCATGATACATCCATTCCTTCTGCAAATTGTGAACCCAGTTGCATGTTTCTGAGCTGCATTCATAGTTGATGGATTTCAGCGATGGAGGCTGCAGCAGCTTGAGTTCAATTGTAGAACACACTCATGTTGGATACACCTTACACCTCAAGCTGTAGGGTCGAATCCCATGGACATCATCTCATCTCTACAGTCCTTAGCCACGGCGGTTGCTTCGTGCAATATAATATCTTTGGGAATATCTTCAGGCCTTGCAGAACCATTTCTATCCTCCCAGGTATTTCCTGAATTTGCTTGCACGATGGTTGCAGATTACAGATTAGGTAACTTTCAAATAAGTAGGTCCAGTCTTCTGCAAATTGTGAAACCAGTTGCATGTTTCTTGGACGCTCCCCTCTCTGCATGAGCCAATGAATCTCCTCTTAGCACACGCCTCCTCTACCCACATTCTCCGAACAATTACTGTAATATGGTCGTCATTCCTATCTCTAAAGAACTAGTAGATTCTGAGAGGAAGCATTCAAAATAGATTTAAAGATGGATCCAAAGGAAAGAGTTTGCAGCCATAGGGACCAAAAGATTCCATTCATTTTATCACCCTTGCAAGAAGACTGCATTGAACATTATGTCCAGGGGCTCTCTCTCTCTCAAGATAGGTTTGGTGATGAGGAGCATGGTGAATGGTTTCTTTACACCAAAAGTGGAATCATAATTGAACAAGGTCGTTGAAGTATCTCTGAGTAAAGATAGTGTGAGCTTCGAGAAATCCCTGAGGTATCTGAGGGTTAGTTCAATCGGTTCACAGTTTTCATGTACAAATAGGAACCCAAATTAAGCATTGGAGAGAAGAACAAAAATATGGAGGGTGTTCTTCCTTACGTTCATAAATCCCTTACTCATCGGTATGGCCATGGAGGAAATACTCCTTATCATAATCTTAGCTCAACAGAAGGCTTGCAAACGTTGAATATGGGAAGCCATTACACCAAGTTAAAAGGCCTCACCATTCCTCCAATTCCGTTTGCAGTTCATGGGCGGAGAATGCCATGTACAAGAGTTGAAGAATGTGAGGATGCTATGAACCTGATCAAAACTAAGGCCTCTCACAAGTGAGCCATCTCGTGTTCTTTTATTCCCGCAGACTAGGTGGAATCCAAGAAAATAGGAGTTGAGTTGTCAACGATATTTAAGGTTTTTCTATAGTCTATGTTTTGTAGATTCAGATAATAGGTGTTGGGATATATTTCCTTGTGGAAAAACAAAATTGTCTTAAGCATAGTAAAGAATTGTTAAGGATGGTTACTCATATCTAATATAGAGTAAAGAATTGTTAAGGATTGTTACTCATATGTAATTTAGATTTCAGATTAATTTGAGTTTAACTGATTTGGATTGTAGATTATATCCATTTCCTTTTAAATTATAGCCATTTGTGCATTTTTTTAAATGCATAAGCATATCTTCTTAATGCTTAGAAAGAAGAAGCTTCCTCTTCCTGCAAGTTCTGGTTCTATACATGGAAGGAAGGATTATTTGTTGAACTTAAACATCGATTGCAACATGCATATAGAAATCAAATTTAGAACAATTCAACTTCAAAACAATATGCAGAGACATCGAATTTACAAGGTTATTTGCATTCTCTTTTGCTCTTTGCTTATCTTCTTTCCCTGTCATATATTTTTTGCATTTGCATTTGCCTTTGCTCTTTGCTTGTCTTCTCATTGCTAACTCCATGCTTATTAGGCAGCCGCATTCTCAATGTCACTTGGGAGGTCTGCACTGGTTGCCCAAGCAACCAAAAATGATGGATCAATTGAGTCAATCATTTCCTTTATTTAATCATAGGGACTCAATCTCAGAGCATATTCAAGAGCAAGTAGATCCAGTATACAGAGCATCCTCTCATCCAAAGTAGAAGCACTTGTGTCAATGCATCTCCATCTGGTGTAGGAGAGACTCATCCAACCTAGTGCAACATATCCTCCCATCTACTCCAATGCTAAGGTTATTCCAGTTGGTTCAATTTCAAAGACAGTTGGAGGCAGCTGGTTCAAATTCAAAGACACTTGCAGGAAGCACGGTGGCACGTGCACTACATGCACATGCATAGATTGCATGACATGCCCCATGGAGCATGGGGAAGTCACACTCAAAACCATGTTAAAAGTATAACATATTTAAATCTAAACATCTAATGTCTCAAATTAATGCGAGGAAGTTTGATAGCATTATTACAAAAAAATTATAAACTTATTAAATAGATGAACTGATCTATCTATTAATCTAAGTTTCAAAAGGAAAAATATTGGCCCGCCTCAATATGAGGCGAAATAACACCTCCAAGTTTTTGATTTGATGAAATAGCGGTGTCAAAGTTTTTATTCGATGAAAAATCCATTCCAAAATTTTGTATCTATAAAACTTTGTTTAAAAGATTAAAAAGTATATTAATTTATGTGCAAAGTATTGAAAACAGCGGCAAGTCAATTACAATAGTCTCTGCTAGCCCACAGCAGGGACTAATAAGGGTGAGGTTCAATCTAAATCATTAAAGTACTTGGGTCATTTCTAGTGACAGATCGATAAAGCATCAAGTTGAACAAGTGTTAATGGATAAGACACATAATGAAGATGTAATCATTACACACCAAAAACATTTAGCGGAGCATAGTGTGTGTTCATCATTAAAAAAACACACCACTCTAAATATTGATATGAAAGTTTACCACCGTTAATGGATCTTCTCCATTAAAATGTTAATGTAATGGTGACTTAACTATCATGATTGATCACATATATCATTAAGTGGTTTTGTAGGAAAGATTCAAAAAATCCTTATCCATCCATGAACAAAATATGATGATTGGTAAAGGTACTAAACAAATTTGACTATTAAATTTACGGATAATAGTGGGCAATCCTTATTTACTGGACATACTTTCCCTCGGGAGGGGAGCCTGTCCAATGGACACCGTCAGATTTCTCATCCAACGGTCTCCATTGGACAGGCTCCCCTCTCGAGAGAAAGTATGTCCAGTATATAAGGCGCTCCAATAATAATGCTCATTTAACTGTAATCACAAAGTCTATGCAATTGGAAAGTACAAATAAACCATATGTATAGGTATTTAACAAGTCCCATGTAGTATGTGGACTATGATTCAAATTGTTTTATAGTTGAAAGGCTAAAGAAAGAATTTGAAACACTTAAAAGTATGTATATGATAATATTTTTTAAATCAAACTGTTTTTATATATCCAATGTCTTTCACAAGCCTAAACTATAATTTTGAAATTTCTACGTGAAATATTCTTTGAAAGATGTGTTTTTGGGACATAGCATCATTGGTCAAGTATTTCCCTTTTATTGTCATTTTGGGACCAACACGAGCTTATCGTTTTAATGCACCTTCTAATTTTGTTTCTAGTTTTTGCAAGGTTTTTTAAAATATAAAGTTTATGTATATTTTTCCGAAGGCTTTTTCATGCTTGTCATTTCTCATTTAGCGTTTTTTTAAAATACAATTTTTTTTTTACAAATAGGTTTTACTCATTATTTATAGTTACATTACAATGAAATTTTAGGGAGATTCCATGGGTGGCTCCTCTACACCATATCAACCCTAATTTTATTTAATATAAATACAAAAACATTATTTTATAGTTTGTTGAACAATATTAAAATTTTTTAATGAAAATAAAATTTGTAACAAAAGGTTATCCTAGTTCTTGTGCTACAGGTCATCGTCAAGCATAGTATCCTTTATCAGCATGCAATACGTTTCGATATAATATCCAACGAATTGCCAATCATTATGTCCATTGGTTGACCACCTTGCCTGCACCCTATGAGTACTCTTCTTCCCTAGGTACCCTCGAGCTACAACGGCGTTGTATGCAAGAAGCATAATATCAACAAGATTAGAAGTGAGCATTCTACTTTTAGGCCTCCCAACCTTAACCACTTCCAAGGCCCAAACTCTCCAATAGTCATTTTAACAATCATCTCCCATTGTCTAAAACAGAAAGTATAAAAGATTCCAGATCTAAAAGACGATCCTCACTCATCTCCATGTCTTTTTTTTATAAAGTTTCTTAGGTTTCTATTGCATGTCCATGCGTGTTTGCACTTGAGTTTTATTTTCCTACATGGGTGTGCAGTTGAGTCTTAATATTCCTTTAATTGATTTTCTTTTTTTGTTCTTCTTAATTAAAAGGTGTGTTTTAGTTTATCTCAGCTTTAACTAATTGCTTTTCTTTGTTATGAACATGTTCTTATTTTAAATTATTATTTATTTTTGGCATGCACATAATTAATTTATTATTTATTCTTAGCATGTAGATCATTTTTATTGATTTATTATTTATCATTTTCTAAATTATTTTTCTCATTTATATTTTAATTTAATTTTTATCAAGGTTCTATTAGGGTTTCCATGGTCATACTCACGCCCTTCAAATGGAATTCGCCAAGGTTCTATAAAGGGTGTCATGTTCATAGACATCCCCTTCAAATAGAATTCACCTTGGTTATATCAAGGGTTTGTGAGGAACCCATGTCAACCCTTCTCTTTACTTTGTTACTGTATTGATGTTGGATGCATATGATTAGTAAGTCATCCCGTCAGTCATTAGAGGAAATTTCAACTCAAAATGGGCCTCCTAAAATGAACTAATAAAATAATAGTTAAAATAATAAAATAATATTTATTAATTTTGGAGGAAAATTTAATTCCACATCCAACGAGCTCTCTCGATCGAAATTTGAGTAAAAACACACGAAGATATGTCAAAAATACAAACAAAAAAAGTAATTTTTTTTATGATACCTATCCCCAAATTTATATTAAAAAGGTGTTTAAGACCTATACGGTATTTCAAATTTAAAGCAATTTCATTGGCTAACACATGATGACATGGAATTTGAATAAAAGTTAAAAGGCCCATTTTGAGTTGAAATTTCCTCTAATATATTATATTATCCCACATTCATGGGCAGTAATAACTGTTTAGATTAGAATTAGTATATAAGTAAGTGTGGATTCCAAGGAAGGTATCCACAAGTTATTTGTATTGAGCTTGCTCAAAGAAGGTTGCCCCCTTCGTAGTGGTCTGTGATCAATAAAATTCCTTCTGTGCTGTGTTATTTCTGTTATATTATGTGTTTTCATTATTTATTACAGGAGGTTTCTCTCATCTAGTATCAGAGCACTTTCCTCGGCATAAGTGGGAAATTGTTTTCTTCTTCTTTCGGCAAAAAAAATAGGGAAAAATCGGGCGGCGACTTTCAGATAAATTTCTGAAATGTTTTGTGTAGATTCAAAAGAAAAAAGTTGCATATTTGAATTTCTCTTGCAAAAATATGCAGTTTCAAAAATAAAAGTCATCTCATTTGGAGTTATGAAAGTGGAGATATTGCTGATTTAAAATCAACCATTCTTCAAAATTTCAGTGACATATGCAAAAAATGCAGAGTGCAAATCTTTTGATAGGGTGCCCAGATTTCTATTTTGATTGCGTTGGCAGATGTGGAGTGGATTTTCCATTTCCAGAAACAAGTTATAATAGATATTCTGAGAAATATTGATCGGGTTATGCTCATTTTCAAATTTTCATCTCAAAACCCTAACTCTATTTACGAGTTTTTTAAACTCACTGGGTGGAATTTCTGCCATTTTTTTTCTTTTAGCAGTAGGTTTTCGGTGTTGTGATTATTTCATTAGTTCTTCTTCTTTGCATATGCAATGTCCATTTCAATTGCAAGTTTATATTAGGAAATAATCCTTATTCACTTAATTATGGGATATAGTTAGGCATAACCCTAAAACTCATTGTGAGGAGTACCAGATGAACCTCGAAGTAGTTGTCCATTGAGAGGACCTGCCGATGAAAAGGGTAATGACCCTACCTGATTGAATAGTTCCCACCAATGAGGTAAATGAAGAGTTGTTTTCTGTGGAAAAACAATTATCACTTTTACTTGAGTCGTAGAGTGAGGAGTACTGCCCCAATATGCAAGCTGTTAGAAAACATTGGTGGCCGAGTGACTCCCGTGAACCTTTAGGAATTAAAATGTACCTAGGTCCATATCTATTGTTAGTTGATCAATAGAATATTGCATATGTCTAGATCCATCACAGATCAATTCCACCTTAAAAAAAAATTTCTATCACCCGCGTTGAAAAAAATAAACAAATGCAAGATGAAAATGCCACCTTCAAGACCAAACCCCAATATATGGATAAACAAATTCTCGGCCTCCATATTCAGCATTCATCCATGAATAATAGATGTTATCCAAATCCTTTTGCAGACACTCGGTTCTCATCTTCCAACATTTTTTGTGGGCCAAAGCTTGATTTCGCTCGCTTCAATGGTGATTATCCGACTGAATGGATAGACAGGGCAGAACAATATTTTCGTCATCTTAACACTTTGATGTCACCAAACTCCCACTTATATCCTTTCATTTGGAACATGAATCCCTTCAATTGTTCCCCTGGTACATGAAGGACCATGATGAGCCGATATGGATATATTTTTGCCAACTTTGTTTGAAACAATTTGGCCCTAGTGTTTTTTATGACTTCAAAGGAGCACTCACTAAACTTCACCAAACTGGCACTGTTAGATGGTATCAGATATAATTTGATAAATTGTCCAATCACACATAATGATTTCCTGATGCATTCTACAGGAGTTGTTTTATCAGTGGTCTAAAGGATGCAATCCGATCTAAGGTTAAAATGTTTTTCCCCAACGCAATGATGGAATCCCAAGGGTTAGCTAAGTTAGTGGAGGACAAGATTATAGCTAAACAACACTCCCATTCCCCTTTTGTTCCATTCATAAATATGGTTTCCCAAAGACCTATCAAGCATTTGTTTGAATCCAAGTTGGAGGAACTTATAGAAAAGGGGCTTTGTTATAATTGTGATGAGAAATTTACCCAGGGACATAGATGTGGTGAGAAAAATATTTATCTCTTGGATGTGGCTTCTCTTCTTGCACCTAAAATTTGTGATGATGTTCAGGTTAACATTTAATAGCCTCCTGTTGACCCTTCTTCTTAAGATCACCACCCAAAGATATCTCTCCATGCATTAGCCAGAGTCACCACCCCACAAACCATGTGCGTCAAGGGTTTCTTCAAGAAGATCCCTCTTACAATACTCATTGATTCTAGTAGCACACATAACTTCATCGACCCTCGGATCGCCGAACCAATATGATTTTTTGTCTATCCTTGCTCCATCTTTAATGTCATGATTTCCAATAGGGGAACCTTACCTTGCAAAGGGAATTTTCGAAATGTGCAAGATTATAACTTTTTTTAGGACATGTTTTCCTTGCCCTTAGGTGGATGTGATATGGTTTTGCATGCTTAATGGTTATGCACACTTGGACCCATCTTATGGGATTTTGCTGAACTTTGGATGCAGTTTTCAGTCAATGGGAAAAGACACACCTTGAAGGGATTACAACCAGGGTCTCTCAACATCCTCAATTCACATCACATGGAAAATCTTCTTAATAATAATTCACATGGTGTCATTGCTCAACTTCATTCCATTAAGATGCAACCATCAATGATCTCTACTACTCCCTTGTATCTACAACAAATTTTGGATCGATATGTGTGTGTATTTACTAAACCAATGGGATTGTCACCTTCAAGACTAGATGACCATTATATTCTGCTCCTTCATGGAAGCATCCCTCCCAACATCAAGCCCATCCCTACACATATTTGGACATATATTTTGATGAATTTCATTGAAGGGATCCCTAAATATGGAGGGAATACAATGATCTTGGTTGTGGTTGATTTCCTCTCCAAAATAGTCATCTTTGGGCCCTCCTCCATCCATATACTTCCTCCTCAGTCGCACAAATTTTCATGGACCAGATCTTCCGTGATGCAACTTTCACAAGTCATTTTTGGACAAAACTATTTTTCCACACTGGCACCAAAATAAAGATGAGTTCAGGGTATCACCCACAAACAGATGGTTAGACTAAAGTTATTAGCAAATGTTTGGAAACTTATCTTTGTTGCTTCACCTCTAAACATGAATTTTTTTAGGAAAAGTGTCTCCCTCTCCCTCAATGGTGGTGCAATACCTCTACTACATTGCATCTAAAATGACTCCATATGGAGTAGTCTATGGTCAGGCATCGCTACCACTCCGTCCATACACCCCTAGTGGTTCACTATTTCAGAAAGTTTACACAATTCTCCGAAACCGAGATCAAATTCTTCACATTTTGTAGTGCAATCTTCACATGGCAAGAAACTGAATGAAACACCAAGTCAAGCAACACCGTTCTAATCGCACTTCTTAAGTCGGTGATATGGGTTTTCTTTGTCTACAACCTTACAAACAATCCTTCCTGAAACCCAAAGGGTGTCATAAGTTGGTTCCAAATTTCTATGGGACATATAAGGTTCTTCAAAAGATTGGGTCTGTTTCTTATAAATTGGAACTTCCTCCTTCTTCTCATGTTCACCTAGTATTTCATGTCTCGTCTCAAGAAAGTTAATGGCCCCAACATCAGAGCACAAACAGTTTTACCGAAACTAGATAATGAAGGATCCATAAGTTTCAATATGGAGACCATCCTCAACAGGCGCACTCATCAACTTCATTCTCGGTCCATCATAGAGGTACTAATTCCGTGGCACGACATGCAACCAGAGTATGCTACATGGGAAACACTCCTTCAGATTCAACAACAATTTCCACATCTAAAGCTTTGAGGAAAAATATTTTATAAGAGGTAGGGGATGTTAGGAACCCATGTCAACCCTTTTCTTTTCTTTTTTAAGTATATTGTTGTTGGATGCATATGCTTTGTAAGTTGTCCCATGAGTATATGGTATTATCCCACATTCATGGGGAGTAATAGTTATTTAGATTACACTTAGTATATAAGTAAGTGTTGAGGAAAATGAAGGTATCCACGAGTTTTTTGTATTGAGCTTGCTACAAGGAGGTTAACCCATCAAAGTGGCATGCGATCAATAAAATTCCTTTTGTGTTTTTTTATTTCTGGTATATTGTGCATTTTAATTATTTATTGCAAGGGGTTTCTCTAAGGGTTCCATGGTCATACTCATGCCCTTAAAATACAATTTGTCAAGGCTCTATAACGGCTGCCATGATCATACACTTTTCCTTCAAATAGGTATTATTCTACAGTCGGCACATGGTATGAATATTGATACCACTCTAACTCAATCTATCTATATCATGTTGAGAGACTACTGGTCATTGAGGAATAAGGTCGACACCATATTGCACACCCCTCAATCAAAACCTCAGAAATCAGAAGATCTAAAGTTTTTGGTTTTTTTTCATCTCGGCATTTTAGTTTTTCACTTCAATCTCAATCTTCCATTTTTAGAGATCTACTTCCCAGATATTTTCTCCCGTTTAGTTGTGACTTATTTAATTCATTCGAATTTATGAATTTTTTACCATTTTCACTTACAATTTCTACTGCGACTCATATTTTTACTATGGATTTTTTTAGTTAAACTCACCAATCCTTGATGTCCAAGTTGTCCACCGGTAAGTTTCTTACTCTTAGTGGCTATTTTTCGTTGTTTTCACCGCGGTAAATTTGTAATAATGGTTGCCAAATTTCAATCAAAATTTATCTCCAAGTCAGCTAATATGTCTAGAAATACCAAGTCTAATACTGCCCTAAATGAGCAAAAGGGAAAGGACCCAAATACCAATATCTTCACTGACACCTATTCTATCCCACATGGAGATGATTCTATCCCCGATTTGTTTTGGATGAATAAATCCTTTGGATACAAGGCCTCCACTGGCACAAATGTTTTTAGATCAATAATATATGCTCTTAGGACAAATGAGAAAGATTTAAAGTGATTGGATTCTAGACTAGTTGTTTAAGGAAACTTAAATAGTGATTGTGACAGGTTTGAGCAGGGAAGTTGTACATAAATAATAGAAATCAGGAAAATAATTACTTAATGTATAGAAATATAAATCAAGTCTGCTTTCCTTAATCATCTTCAAACAAAACCAAACAATAAAAATTGGTATGTTTTACCTAAAGTATTTTTAGACATTAGAGGAAATTTGAGGTCTAAAATGGCCCTCCTAAGGAAAATAATAAAATAATAGTTAAAATAATAAAATACTCTTTATTAATTTTGGAGGTAGAAAGAAAAAAACAACATTTTTTTCGTATTTCAACATATATCCCTATTTTTTTCTCAAATTTTGAGCGGGAGGGCTCATTAGATGCGGAATTAAGTTACGCATCCAACGAGTACCCACATTGCATACTTTTGATGGACCCCACTACCCCAAAAATGAGAAATAATTGAAAAAATGTGATGATAATGTCTCAAAATTTGAGTAAAAACACAGGGAGATATGTTGAAAATATGAACAAAAAAATTAGTTTTTTTAATGACAAATATGTCAAGTCAACCATTATGGTTGACTCATTTTATTGAAATTCTATTTGTTCTTGAATTCCAACTCACAAGAATTTATTGTTGGCTCATTTTCTTATACGGCCCATTTTAGACCGCAAATTTCCTCTAATGTATACAACATGTCTTAAAGGGTAATACCAACTGACAAATCAGTATTAGGGATTAATCATCACTCATCAGTTGTGGAACAAGGCCTATGAATTAAACAAAGACATTCATTCAATGCACATTTAATGTGTTAAAATTGTAAGGAAAAATCAATACATAAACTAACACATCAATAAATAAGAAACCAATAATCAGTATGCCAAATAGATGGAAGAAAGACTAAAATTATTGAAATACATTTGATGAATCACCACAGAACATAACATAAATGGTAGTGTAACTTTATTGAATTTGCAAAACATTACAAAGTACAAAATTCCAAAGCTTCCCTGGTATGAGATTGGTAGTTTTCTCTCCAGTATGGTTCTCCTAGGCTTAAACAAATTTTACAAAAAATGAAATTTCCCAAGATGTGAGATTACAAAATATTTTGGTTTCATGGTTTTCCAAGGGAGGAACTCCACTTGGATTAAGCATCCATTAAATATTGGATGTCGTTAAAATGAGAAGTTAGAATTTTCTAAGTGCAATTGAGCTTTACAAATCAAGGATTTGGTATCTTTTTTCTTGATCTTCACACATTCCTTGAGGAAGAGATCAATCTTCATTAATGAAGAAATAGGTGCCTCAATCCAATGAGCCTTGATCTCCTCCACAGTAAGCTGAGTCAT
>LPNX010916311.1:48392-74515 GCA_001517045.1 Pseudotsuga menziesii | reverse complement strand
AATTCAGAGATAGCAAGAAGCTATCTATCTTGGCATACCAAGCCCTGGGGGCTTGCTTTAGCCCATACAATGACTTTCTCAACCTGCACACAAGAGAAAGGTTAGTCGCAAAACCTTGAGGCTTCTGCATATATATCTCCTCAGTGAGATCTCCATTCAGAAAGGCACATTTTACATCCATGTGATGTACCTCCCATTGCCTTGAGGCTGCAA
Organism: Pseudotsuga menziesii; assembly: GCA_001517045.1. NCBI lineage: Eukaryota > Viridiplantae > Streptophyta > Pinopsida > Pinales > Pinaceae > Pseudotsuga > Pseudotsuga menziesii. Next base: position 74,302 of record LPNX010916311.1, on the reverse strand, counting down.
TGGCTAGAGCTAGCCTGATGGAGTCCATTTTTGCCACTGGGGCAAAGGTCTCATTGTAATCGATGCCATGAAACTGTGAGTAGCCTTTAGCTACCAATCTATCCTTGTAATTCAGTGGTGAACCATCAATAGCAAATTTGGTCTTATAGACCCACTTACACTGTACTAGTTTTCTCCCTGGGGGAAGATCCACTAGCTCCCATGTGTTGCTCTTCTGGAGTGAGCTGAACTCCTCCTTCATGGAAGCTTGCCATATTGGATCTCCTGCTGCTTCTTCATATGTTTGAGGATCATAATCCACCATCAAATAGCATTTTTCAGCAAACATAGGATCCTTCATGCACAAACCACTCTCAAATTGAGATCTAGTCCTCCTTGGGTCATTGGGATTCCCAGCTAGCTCACCTACTGCATGTAGTGTCTTGGATGCCCATTTAGGCCTTGTGGGGCTGTTTGGGTCTGCAATAAACTCATATCCATGAGACAAATCAGAATCAGCATGTTCAACAAACTCTTTACTTACTTCTTGAGGTTCAGGTGGTGAAGAGGCTTCACCAATTTCCACTTCTGCAAGGGGTTCTTCTTCAAACTGAACACACCTTTCAATGAAGGCTTTGTTTGTGCTCAAGTTTATCAAATTGTACCCTTTTGAATATTCAGAGTATCCAACAAAAAGACACTCTTGGATTTGGGGCTGCAAAGCCTTCCTCTTCTCTGTCGGGATTCTAGCCCATGCCTTTGAGCCAAAAATCCTGAAATGGGTCACATCTGGCTTGTTCCCACTCCATGCTTCGAAGGGAGTCATGCCATCAAGCTGTTTGTGAGGCACCCTATTCTAGATATAGGCTACACAGTTGATAGCTTCGGCCCAGTACTTTGGTGGCAAATTTTTGGCCTCCATCATGCATGTTGCCATCTCCTTCAGTGATCTGTTCTTCCTCTCAGCAACACCATTTTGCTGTGGTGTGTAGCGGATAGAATGATGCATCTGAATACCTGCATCGGCACAATAGTTAATAAACTCAGACTTGACATACTCACCACCATTGTCAGATCTGAGGACCTTGAGTTTCCTTCCACATTGGTGTTCAACCAAAGCCTTAAAGACTTTGAATAGGACAAAAACTTCAGACTTGTGTTTCATGAAGTGAACCCAACAATACCTGGAAAAATCATCAATAAAGGTTAATGCATATTTTTCCTGACTCATGGACATATGAGGGAATGGGCCAGCAACATCACTTTGAATCAGCTCGAGGGGTGCAGAGGTTCTCTCATGACTAGCTTTCTCAAACTTATGCTCAGGGTGTTTTCCTAGGATACAGCCTTGGCAGACTCCTTTGGAAAATTTTATCTTGGGCAACCCTATGACCATTTCTTTCTCACTAAGATCAGATAGATACTTGTAATTTAGATGGACAAATCTTTCATGCCATAGCTTGCTAGCTTCATTAGCATGGATAAGAAGAGCAGAGGACTTTGAGTAAGGTAGGAAGTGTGAAAACATGTATACCTTTTGAGCATGATTCGCTACCCCTTTTGCAATGACTCTACCACTTGAGATTTCTGTGATCTCAAATTCATTGGGGGAGAATATGACTTTCTTAGGAGACCCAATGTGGGTCATCTGGTACACTGACAGAAGGTTGGAGGCAAGACTAGGGACATATAGCACATTGTTGAAGTTACCATGATCAAGATCTATCCTTTCTTTGCCTTTACTTTCAGTGAGAGAGTCATCTCCCAGTACAATAGATGGTCCTTTCGACATATCCAGTGAGGAGAAGGCCTCCTTAGTCGAAACCATGTGTCTTGAAGCTCCAGAATCTATGATAAAACTGGGTGAGCTTGATGTGCCAGCAACTAGAGCATGAACTCTCTCTCTGTCATCGGAACTTGATCCTCCTTCTCTCTTCTTTGAGCTTTCTGGAAGGGAGATGCCATTCTTCTCCAGGAGGTTGGTCAGCATATCAATCTGCTTTTTCATACAAGAGCTTTCAGTGTGATTTCCCTTCGAACAGTATGAGCACTTGTTCATTTCACCTTTGTTTTTCTTCTTCTGGGTATTTTTCTTAGGACCTTGTTGATCCTCTGGAGACTGCTTCTTGTCTCTTCTTTGCTTAGGTGGATTTTTAGCTTTCTTTTTGCTTTTATCCACCTTCGAATCTCCATAAATCAAATCTTGATCTTTGGATGGTTTGATGGTGCCCATCATCACTAGCTTGTCTTGTTCTTGTGTGAGAGATTCCATGAAATCTGCAAGGCTAGGCATCTTCCAGGTTCGAGCTGTGAGTTTTGTGGCATAGAAGGTCGAAACAAAGACTGAGTAGTCAGGTCCTAGCTTCGAGAGGATGGCCAATACAAGCTGATCATCTTTCTTTTCGATACCACACTGCTTCAGCTGCAAAACTAGTGCTTTGAACTTGGAGAAATATAGCTGCAGGGATTCAAAGCTACTGGGACTCAGAGAAATCAGCTCATTCCAAAAAGATCAGAAATATTCTCCCATACTTGATCCGGTGAAGTTAATCCATCGAGATGGAAAAGGAGGTCTCGGGAAATACTGAGACATAGGAGGCCATAGGCCTCATCTCTCCGATTGTGCCATTTGATCTTCTTTGTAGCTGCATTGGGCTTTGCTTCTATTGCCATAGTCACCCTGTAGAGGCCTTTGTCTCTCAACAAGATCTCCATCTCTGCTTTCCATTCAAAAAAGTTGAAGGGAGTCAAGATAGTTTTCTGTGAATCCATAGCTTTAGAAAATCTGTCCCGGCTGTCAGTAGAAGGCTCCCAGTCTTGATGTCGAACCTGCAAAACAATTTTTGAAGGAGAGTAACAACCTACAATGGCTCTGATACCATGTAGAAATTCAGGCCATCAATAGTTTAATTTTACCCATAACAATTATCAATTGATCATGCAAAATTGCTAACAATGGAGACTGAATATGGAGCTGTAACACAAAATTATATTAACTGAGTGTACAATAGCCAACCCTATAATAACATAGTTTGCTGAATATATAGAATACATCAAGAGATCGAATGCATAAGGAGGCATCCAAAACTAGCATAAAGCAGGCTTACCCAAAATAGGCAAATCCCCCATAGGTGTAAAAAGCTGATCCCAAATCTGTCATGAGGCTCACGAATTGGCAAGGGCACATGGGCAAGCTAATGAGTGATGAAATGGCAGCTCATACATTCTTTTGCATGGAGGAAAGAGTGGAGGATGAAAGGGAAAGAGTGGAGGATGAAAGGGGCAAAAAACAAGTTCACCTCACCTAGTCTTGCTTTCCTATGTGCCTTAAAACACTGAAAAAGCAGTCAATAAAGCAGAAAAAGTAGAAGGGCACCTAGGAGGCTAGGAATAAAGCAGATTTGATTCCTAAGGCTTTCCCAAGAGCTACATGAGTCAAAGATGGCAAGTTTGACCTCTATGGATAGGAAATTAGCAACTTGCACATGGTGGGACTCATGAACTAGGCAAATAAGACAAAAATAAATGAATTAATGTCTAATTGGGTAATACTATGGGTTTGATTATTCTAACACAGAAAAGGATAAGTTCTTGCAAGAATTTCAAGAACAACCTTACCCTTGTCTTTTGATTTACTATAAAGGGAAGAAGAAGAGCTAGATGCCTTCTCTTTGGCCTCCTTTTCCATATTTTTCCTCTAGATGTTCTCCTCCACTGTCAGTTTTACTTGTCTAAAATGGAGCATATAAATATTCAAACCCTTTTGGTATTGAAAAATATGAGATTTCACATTGGGATCAGCAATCCTACTCAATACCTCCTGGAAATCAATAGTTTTTCTATAAATTGAATCATCGAGTTCATCCTGATGAGCATATTGTATCCTAGCATGCTCATGCACAAAGTGACTAGGAACATAGGACTTAGGTTCATGGATACTCTTTGGTGCTTCCTCTAGGTTCATATAAACAATTTCTCTACCCAAGATAGTTGCGTGAGTGGAATTTTGGAGAATGAGAAATCCCAAGATCAACGGAAACTTGGTCCACGAATTCCTTTTGGATGATGCAAGTTTAGGAAATAACCCACTGATAATAGTCTCATAGGCTATCTCTTGCAAAACCATTCGATATGGGACTATTCTAGGAAGCAAGTGGAATGTATCACTGCCCCAAATCTGAATGTAGAAGACATATTCTCCTACATACCAATCACCATGTAGCGCAATCAAGGCTCTGGCACTTTCAGAGAAAGATGGAGCATCTGCCTTGAAAATATTCTGGTACATTGACCCTAGAAAAAGGTCACAAATTTCATACATTCGAGGAACGAAATTGTCCTCCCACATATATGAGTAGTAGATATGTACCGATGGTGAATTCTTTTTGCAGTAACATCCCATGGCTGGAAAAGAATAAGTGGCACAAAATATGTCTATAACATAACCGGAAATGTAGAAAGACGACTTCCTTAGGGACGTATTCGGCTGGGTTTTCCATCCAGAATTTGAATACTTCCTCAAAGTTAAATTGGGACATAGTCGTATCAAGGAATTTGGCACTCCAAATCTATTGAGCAGGCCCAAGGGTATAGGATCTAGCGAAAACATCAGGATGGAAATCCACCACTTGGGTATGAGTATGGTCCTCGAAGGAGCGCTCCTTAGGGTTTTCATTATCCAATGCCCATTTGGGAGGGTTGGTATAGGGAATGAACGGAGGTCAAGATGCAATGCAGTGAAGTTGGGAGCTCCTAATTTTTGCATATGTCGGTTGTTCATGGGGAATTGCAGAGAAATTATCATTGTCGAAAATTGAGTAAATTCTAGACCGATCTAGGTGAAAGGTTTCAGTAACACACCCATTGGTGTTAGTGAACATTTCAGCATTAGGATCTTTTCTCTTCTTCTCTTGTAGAGAAGTCTTAGACCTGGTGTTCATGGACAACTTGGAGGTAAATTATGGTAAAAATTTGGAAACCATGGTTAAAAGATTCTAAAGTTTAAAAATAACAAAAAAACGACTGCGAAGGGTAATAAACTTAGTGGTAAAATCTTGGTGAGCTTGAACGAGAAAAATACACAGTAAAATCTTAAACACAGTAAAAAATATCAAGTGAAATGGTGAGGAATTTATAAATTCGAACTAATTAAATAATGCAGGGCTGAACGATAAAATAGATATAGGTCGTAGTTCTTGCAGAAATGGACGGATGAGATGAAGGCAGGAAACCAAAATGCGGAAGTAAAAAGAGCAGGAAAAATTTGGGTTTTATGATTTCCGCAATCTGCAATCCGCATTGCGGGTTGCAGAATGTGGGATGAAATTATCAACAAAGGAAAAATTGTTGAAGTTCTGCAATCCACAATCCACAAATATTTGCAGGTTGCGGGTTGCGGACAAGCATTATTGCAACTAGTGATTTAATTAAGTTTCTTCTTTTCTCAATTTGCATTGTGGTTGTGCTTTGCAGAACCGAAAGAACAGAAATGTGCAAAAGATGACTTTTCCGCTTCCTGCAATCTACATTGCAGGATGCAGAAGGTGGAACCAGAAGATAGAAGTTTTAGAAGTTTTATTTTGAAAACAATTTCCGCAATCTGCAATCCGCATTACGGGTTGCAGAAAGACAAACTTCTATTAAAAGAAAATTCTAACTCCCACAATTCGCATTTGCGGGTTGCGGGAAAAATATTTTTGAAAACCTCCAACATCTCTTCAGCATTCTACCACTTCCGAAGCTAGTTATATATTTTATTATTAATAAAGTAAAGAAATTGTATTTGTTCTGCCAAACAACCATGGAATAATGATAATTACATCATACATGAGAACTATTCATGGGTTCTCAACCAAGGGTACCACACCCGCCCCATGTTAAATTCAACACCATCCTTATTGTTCCATTTTTCAAAACACAAGAAAAAAACTTCAAACTTAATTACAAAGGTGCAATATTCATAATCGATGGGGATACTCTTCCCACATCTTATCTTCTAATTTCACAATTTTTGCAGTTTTGTTTTCTACATTGCATATTTCAAACTGAATCTTCAATTCCATTTCCATTGGCATCTTCATGTTTCTCCTACTAGCTTGGACCTCCACAATTCTCTCACTGACAAATATTTGTCCCATTTCTTTAATATGTATAACTGTTTGGGTCTGAATCCTACCTGGAGAATCAATAAACACGAATCACATTAGGCCAAACACGGACCTATGTATTGGAATGAACCATTAATGTTTCCATTTCTTCACAAGGATTTTATGCACTTTTAATTGCAAAAAATTCATGCATATAGATGTCTCCTACCATCATCTTATCTTTGCATACAAATATTTATCTATTTCAGAATTCATTGTCTATTTCAAACAAAACAAAAAAAACTTAACTTTTTCATTGGTATCATGCATTCAACCATTTTATTTCCATAGAAATAAATAACAAAATAGAGAAACAAGAGTAAAAGTTCCTCATCTTAGTATTATCCTCGTTCCGATCTCCACAACTGTGGCTTTCCCACTCCTCAGTCTCTTTCACTTTGAATTGCAGGCACTCATTTTGACTAATCCTAAATCTAGCTATGACACTTCACATCTAAAGTTTTTCTAAGGCCTCACAACTCGGGACTTTCCCCCTAGCTTTCTCATAGGATCCTTAGCTGACAGGACCACCACAGGTATACAACCTCATGCAAGTAGCCAAAGGAAACCCAACCTTGTCTTGCATAGTCTTCAATAATAGGATACACATACTATATGCAATATACCAAAGGAAATCCAACATTGGCTTGCATAGTCTTCAATAAGAGGAAACATATCCTCAATGCAATCAACCAAAGGAAATAAATCCTTGGATTGCATAGTCTTCTTCTTCTTTAGATTGCTCTCTTTCTTCACTTCAATTCCTCAATATGCAAACACCAATTTGCATATATTTTCTTTTATACTTGACATACACAAGATGGCCATCCAAATTCATTAGTATCATACATTTATCAAAAGTTTCTTATCACAAAATTAAAAACATATTTTATTATATAAAATCTACTTCTTGACATTGAAACACAAGGAATGGATCCATTTCCCCTGGGGTGTAATCAATGTCAACAATCATGACACAACACAAAATTTGGAATGCATCCACTCCTTTCTGATGTGTTCCATGTAGGCTATAAATGTAGCTTAAACATCTTTTCAGAGTAAAAGATTCTCTCTACATTATCTCCTATAAAATTCTTTTTAATATCAAAACTGATGATAGGGTAAATATTTCTCCCTTCTTCCTCAAGGCTTGAGAAAATTCTCAATTCGTTTAGTTGTACCATATTCTTCAATGAAAACATGATGAAGAATCTGTTGAATGACCCCATAGATCTCTAATTCTTTGCGTTCCAAATTTTATCTATGTAGATTTCATCCCCTACATCACTTTTAGACAATTACATTAGTTCCTTATAACCAATAAATCACCTTAGATAACTACAATTAATAACCAATACTCAGTTATAACCAATTAATAACTTACCATAATCAACAGTCAACAATTTATAACAAGTAACAACTTATCTTAGCTAGCTTCACATTCTTAACTTTAGCTTTCATAATATACCAATTGATACATCAACTGACACCAACATAGTGAATTGAATTCAAATATCCAAACCAAAACATATGAATGCGATTCTCCAATAGAAAATTCATTTTAACATAATTCAACCACTTCACGACTCTTTCAAGATTCTTGGCACATTGATATTGCATATTATAAACCAAGGCATTACCTAGAGGCCAAGTGTTGAAAACTTATCTCTGATACCACTCTGTAACGCACCCCAAGCTACACAACTGCACTGATATCCATAGGTGGCTAAAAATACATGTAGAGCACTACATCGGCTTTACAATCATCCCATAAAATTTATAATATATGAAATTGAAGTAAAAAAATAGTAAAACAATTAACTCTTAGCACCCTTTAACTCACCAAAATGCAAAATCATTGAATAAAAATAGCTTAACAAGCTTAAATAAGGATTAATCACATATTAAAATTAATTAATCAATAAAAAAACAACGTTAGATAACACATCCAATTGATTAATCCGCCTTTCCAACTTAAACTACCAATCACAACTTAACCATGTTGATCCCAACATAACCAGATGGAATTCTGCACTACTCACCAACTTAAAATACAAATAATCTGATGTCTCTGAACCAACATCAGAACCCTAACTTCCCCAATGTCGAAATTTGGGATTCAACACACCCAAACTAGAGTTACAATGACCACTCTCAACTTTCGATTCTCGATGTCGGCACGCCAAAAGTCAAGATTCAACAAGATCAAATAAAATTTAAAACGACCACTCTATACTTTTGATTCTCAATGTTGGCACATCCAAAGTTGGGAGTTGACACCAACATACAAATGCTACAAAGAATGTACTCTCAACTTTTGATTCCTAATGTTGGCACGTCAGAAGTTGGGAGTTGGCACCAACATACAAAGATTACAACGAACAATCCTAACTTTTGATTCCCAATGTTGATGCATCGAAAGTCAGGAGTCAACCGAAACAAACAAACAAAATACACAATGCCAAGGCAATTCTGACATTGGCACATCATCGTCAGAACATCGCCACTGAAGTAACAAATACGACTTCTTCAATTTCGCAGAAAAACACTTAATCATTTTCATAGAATATGACTAAGGAAAGAACAAATAAAGAGGTATTCTACCATGACTCAACAATGAGAGATTTCTAAAAAGGACAGGTGGCAAGTTCTTTGTTTGACATGTAAACATAAAGAGAAAGAGAATATAACCAAGGAAAAAATTGTCACTGGACTAAGCTTGCAATTACAGGATTTAAACCAACATCCAAACTCATACAAGATAAAAGGATTCCACTGTAGGTTTGATAACTTGACCAAGGAATCACCAACAAGACTTTACAGTCTTAAATCTCATTCTCCTTAAATCTTAACAACATGATTACTGTTCATACAACTACATTCTTCATGCAAAGTATCAACAATTCAATGAACATGAACCTCACTATTAATACAGTGATGATATACTTGTTTCATTTCCATTCAATCTTAATGAATTGAGCATTCCACATGAATAACCTTCTTTATAACTTCTCTGACAATTTTATTAAAACAAAGAAAAATTAACAAGTAAAGAACAAACCATAATCCTCAATTGTTAAGAAAATATTGATGAAGTCAAAAGCAATTTGCCCCCTATATTAGTTTACCAGAATTGGGAAAACAATGGCATTCTGCAGCCATAGTCTAGACAATAAATTCTTAAAACGTCACCATAACTCACAAATAGAGAATTTATTTAACCACTAACCCATACAATATTTGGGATTCCATCAACTTAACTATCAGTAACCATCCAAAAATATATTCATTTGTTCACACTGTTGACAAGCACAAAATAAAGACCATGACCCTTCATTCATTCTCATTCAGAATATCATTAACATTCCTTGGCACTTCATTGATTTAGCTACCAATTCCCAACCAAGGAAACATTCATTAAATTAAATAATTGACCAACTACATGGACACGTTGTATTAGCAATTCACCATCAAAACATATCAGTAATTCATCCATTTATCAACATTCAACACAATTAATGCTTATACATGTTTAATTTAATCAAGAGGGATTAGTCTTAAATGTAGGGTTTAAACACTTTAGGTTCCAAGAAACATTAGGGACATATTTCAAACTCCCTAGTCCATTCTACAACCCCCTTACCTCTCATTGGTGAATTCACCTATCCCCCATATCCTCACCATTCTTCCACCACCAAATCCAATTATATATTTTATTATTAATAAAGTAAAAAATGTACATTTGTTCCACCATACAAACATGGAATAATGATAATTACATCCCACGTGATAATTGTAATTCATGGGGTCTCAACCAAGGGTATTACACTAATTTAGCAACTGGAGAAAATATTTCACCAAAATAAGTTCCATCTACCAAGGAATATCTTTTTGCTAATAAGAATAATTTGTACCTGTCCACTTTACCTTCTACATTACACTTCTTCCTAAAAATCCATTTTCTACCAATGACTTTTCTTACAGTTAGTATTTAAACTAGATCCCAAGCTTCATTTTTGTCCAAGGAATCCATTTCTTCAGCCATGGCCTTCTTCTAGAGATCACTATCCTCTTAATCATCAAATTCCTTCACATTTATAGCATCATCATCAGTAATAGATCAAGAAAAACTAGACCAAAATCCAGGTGGGGAATACCTTTCTTGTTTCCTTTTTCTCGATATTATCTCCTCAAAGCTAGTGTATGATGTTCTTCTTCTGATTCCACTTCTTCTATTGATTCAATATCTCCATCTTCTAACTAAAACTCTATTTTCTTTGGTTCTTTTTCCATTGGAGTCACTTCCTATCTGAGAACATCATTTACCTCTCTAAAAACAACTCGACTATAAACAATCTTAGAATGCATTCCTGCAGAACTCCCCACTGTTATCTATCTCCTCACCTTTATCATATTCTATGTCTAATTCTCTACACAAGACTTAAATTATTTAGAAAATACCTCATATTTCTTTTGGAGGAAAAAATCCATGTATTCCTTGAGAAATCATCTCTAAACAAAACATATACATAGATCTACCTAATGATGGAACATGAATATTTCCAAACACAACACTATGTATTAACTATGCAATTCCCTTTGCTCTTGTAGCACTAGATGTAAATCTTACTCAACTTTGTTTTCCATATATGTGATATTCATAGAAATAAAAATATAGTGTGAAATCAAATATAACTTCAACCATACCTTTGCCTTGCAACGCTCAAAGGCCAAGGTTATTTGATATGGCCCAATCTTCGATTCCGTAGCATTTTCCTTCCTCTTGAGGTAGTTAGGGTTCTCTCTTCTTTATATCATCCCTTAGGTAGAAAAAAACTGTTACATTCATTGATGGTGGTGCTTACCAATAGTTTGTACATATTTCCATTCCCAACTCCGCTCATCAAGGTCATTGATCCTTGAACCATTTTGCATGTCCCATTTGCAAACACCTTCTGTATACCTACATCACCCATCTTTCCGATGGATGTCAAGTTTATTGCTAGATTTAGAATGTGTAGTACTTTAATGAGAGTTATGATCCTTCCATCCTTGAGCTGCAACTTCACTCTTCCATGTTTGATGATATTGGTTGTTGAATCATCTCATAGGAACATATCTCGTCCAATGTAATTTTCATATTCACAAAACCACTCCCTGTGGGGAGTCATATGAAAAGACATACCTAAGTCAATCAACCATACATCATGATCTGAGTGGGTACCTTTGGAAGCTAGGTATACATCCCTTGCTTCTTTCGAGGAGGTTTTTTCCTTTATGGAAGGGGTATCATCAAATTCCTTCTTTTTTTCAACCTTCTTACGTCTACAATCCTTTTTATAGTGCCGTGATTTACCACATTTCCAATACTTCCTAAAATATCTTCTTCGGGATTTATATCTACCCTTAGATTTATATCTTCCCCCGTATCCCTTATTTTTATTTCTCTCCTAGGGAGGAACTCTCATAAATAAGGAATCCATGGTGTGATTATCCATGACCTCCCTTCTCATCTCTTATCATAGGAGGGATGATACTATTTAATCAAATGTTAAGGTCGCTTTACTAGAACTACCTATTGCTACGATCAAGTTATCCCATTAATATGGAAAATAACATAATAATGTAATACATTAATTATCTTCTTTAGACATTGTAATACCATTAAATATTATTTGACATACCATAGTATTGTAGACTTTCAGATGCTCCTTCAATGTGTAATTATCATCCATTCTAAGATGATATAGCCTATTTTGTAGAAAAGAATTGTTTACTGGGAATTTTGATTGATATAAACTCCATAGCTTATTCCAAATCTTTAATGCACCATGTTATCTATACACAATAAAAAAGATGGAGTTTGGTGAGCACAGCTGGGTTGTACTCCTCGCCCTTCTTTCTAATTTATCCCAATCTTCATTAATTGATCCAGTGGGTTGTGTACCCGAATCCACAGTAACCCACTATTCTTGATCTATAAGAAGATCCTCCATATTGAGCTTACATAGCTCCAAGTTATCGCAGTTAAATTTCTCAATCTTGATTCCCAAACTGCTTACCATTCTCTTTCAATGCAAAAATCACCAGTGTGAATCTCCCACTAGACCTTGGTTTATCATAGACCCAAGATCTATCAACTACATCAAACCCTTAGGAACAAATCCATCCCCCTTAAGAAAATTATAAATATATGATACCACATGTAAGTTTTAAACTTGTGCATAGAAGAAAACCATACATATTATTTTAACAAATTATAGATTACACCACAACATTCACACATAATAAACAACTATTTACCCTAGAAACCCTTAACTAGGGAAACCATCAAAACTTAGATCCACACCTCTTATTTTCTGATTATGATTATTAACCACTCACAATACAATACGTAGGTATTTTGCAACATCCAAAACCCAAATTTTTTAACCTCGATTAGAAATCAGACCTAATCCCTTAACTGGGATTAAATTAAACATTTTTAGGAAAAACCCACAAATAGCCCAAAAATTTGTCTAAGTCTACTTCACTGAGCAAGGGGAAATGCAAATACTATAATACACACATGCAAATAATATAAGACATACCAAACAATTTGTGTTTCAGAGGACATAGAAGGAAGAGTGATCTAGAAACTTGCACCTTAAAACAAAGGTTTCATTCATTGGCATACGTTCTAGGAGGTGATGGACGATAGATCATCTTCCTTTTGGGAGGATTCATCGAATCAATTACCCATCCTTTTGCATTCCCATCCTTTGATCAACACTCAACTAAAGAAATTAATAAAGTTTAGCATTTTTGGATCAATGATGAAACTAGCAACCACAGATGTTGGCTTCCTCGCAGTGAATGGAACATAGCTAGAACCCAACAAGATACTTATTCTCTTTGGAAGGAAGTTTAGGAAAGACACCTTAAAACAAAACTGAGAAAATATATGTTGATATGGGGATATAAACCTAGTGGATAGTTTTATGTTAAATATGTGTATTTTCTAGAAACGAAGTAGGATAACCTTCCAACTAATAAGGTTTAGCAACACATTTGTATAGGAAATCTAAGGCCTAAGGTGGAAACATTCCTATGGATTATGATCAAGGGATGCATCCTAACCTCATACAATTTACTCAAGTGTGGTTTTTTTTAGCCATCTTTCTATCCTATATGCTGAAATGTACTAGAAACGACAAGCCATTTATTAGATTCTTTCCCTTTTTATTCTTATCTATGGGACAAGGGAGCCATGAATTTCATAAGAACTAACATATCTTGAGGTAACCCAACCCAAACCATATCTAAGTGGGATTTTTACCCCTTCAATAGTTCCATTCTTAACATATTATGGTAATTATGCGCATGTTTTATGGTTTTGGAACTTTGATTGGTAAGGAATAGTCATCTTTTCATAGACCAGAGAAAGAACAATCAAGTGGTATAAAAGATCGTTAAGGTGCACATCCACAAGACACTTATGGTAATTATTTGCAGGTTTTATGGTTTTGGAACTTTGATTGGGAAGGAATAGTCATCTTTTCATAGACCAAAGAAAGAATAATCAAGTGCTATAGGAGATCGTTAAGGTGCACATCCACAAGACCCTTTAACTAAATCAATGGATAGAGAAGGATTTTGATTGCAGCCCTAAGAAAAGGATATCATGCAAGTTTGGAACATGCCTCCCATATGCTCGATAAGTTCCACTTTGAAAAATCATCCCATATCTTCAATCCCTTATGAATGGAGCTTTCCTCCTCCGTGATTCATTAAGATTAATTTTGATGGAGAAACCAAAGAACATACTAGAATGGCAGGCCTAGGATGCATATTAAGAAATGCGGAAAAAAATTAGGTATACATACTGAATACATTTGTAGGGAATGCAATAACATGGCTGAGATAGATGGTCTAATATGAGGACTGGAAAAATGCTACAACTGAGAGATATTCAAAACTAATTATAGAAGGTAATTCCGAAATCATTTTAACTATGGCCATCCATCTTCAAAGTGGATCTTCTACTTGTATGATATCCAAAAATATGTGCCTTGAAGTTGAAATCACCAGCTTACTATGCTCCTAACTCAAATTGATGGCTTGGTGGTCAACCATTTTTAAAGACATACCAACAAATTGATAGACCACCTTGCGAATAACGACGTTCGTATGAAATCCACTCTCTTGAAAAAATAATCAAAACTCTAAGTGAAAATGCTTTAAAACTAAAATGACTGGAAATTGCCTCTATTGATCTAATATCCTCGTATGTAAGTGAGTGATATAGGAAATCGATTGGACAATAGAGAACCAACTAATGTAATGGAAAATGTAATGTGTAAATGTGATTGGAATCTTGGTACTATAATGATTCTTGTTCACTTAATGGAGGATGGTGTTTCCCGTTAAACAAACCTCCTTAGGCAAGTGCGAGGAGGATTTGACGTTGATGATAACAAGCATGATATGATGTCTAGTGGCCTAAACTTTGACTTGTGCGTTTATTAGGCTTCAGAGGATGGATAATTCTTGTAAGCAAAGGCACTTCGAAGTTCTTTTTGTTTGGAAGTCTCGTCATTTGGAAGGTACTCCATTTAATGGTATGATTATTTCATTCTTTCTCAATATGGCTCCATGAACTAGCCAAGGCTTGTCAAGGGACGTCAGAGAGGAGGTCAACCAGCCGAGGTTGCCAAAGATCCCTAACACTTCTTTTGTGTGGAAGTCCCTTTCCACATTGAACAAGATATTGAAGAGATTACAGAATCAGCAAAACAAACTGAAACGGCATGGATGCTCAATCATGTTTGTTTGAGGCCATAAGATCTTGTCTTTCAAGATACTCAAAAATGTAAAATCAACCCAAGAAACAGGGGATCATAAGCTTGTCTAAGCAATCCAAGAACATCGAAAGCAAATCCCTCGAATTAACCTTTAAAACTCTCTTAAAATGCTAATAACCATTGAACCCCCNCCCAAGAAACAGGGGATCATAAGCTTGTCTAAGCAATCCAAGAACATCGAAAGCAAATCCCTCGAATTAACCTTTAAAACTCTCTTAAAATGCTAATAACCATTGAAACCCCTCCACTCTGTTCCAAGCCATAATCTCTCCATGCTGTTCCAAGGCATCGCATCGCTGACCATGAAGTTTGAACATAAGACCTCATAAAGACTAAACCCCACAAAGGCCAAATGAGCTACACCTCATGGCTCACATTTTATTTTTTTATACGAGCTTGAAACTTGCCGAAGGTTTGCCAAAATCAAAACTAGGTAGGTCCAAAAACATTCATCCATGCAACCATTACACTACCTCCATCGAGACCCAAGTCCATGTAAACGCTCTGTAGTTTCTCCATTTTCTCAATTTCTCCACCCCTTCATTCATCAAACCTTATGCGTTATATCCCCATATTACCGTGTTTGGAAATGGTAAAATTCAACTACAGTCGAGCGTGCTAGGCTGTACCATGTAGGCGGAAAGAACTAAACATCTGGCTACCCTTTACCTAATTTAACGATTGAGATTGATCAAAGGATAATTCAAAGAAGTAAAACAGATGGGATGCGCAGGATTGTTGGGTTGCATTCCAAGCTAGATTTTGATGGCCACATAGATTTTTGTAGTTGGAATTGTTGGCAATATATTTGTTGACGGGTTACAACCAAGGAAAAAAATTTGAAGGGTATGGTTCTATTTCACTTTAAATGCTATGATATATTCAACTTTTATTTCACTTTAAATGCTATGATATATTCAACTTCAACTTTTATGATGACATGTTAAAATATATTATTAGTTTTATTTAAAAATTAATAATACATTAAAATTTCAGGGTATATTAAAAGACATTAATTAAATTCATTCTTTAATATAGTAATTTTATTTGCATTGTTTCATTTTATGATTTTTAATAAATTTTGTCTAATCCAAATAATTGAAGAAATTATATAGAAGACAATTTATGAACATAAAAAGTTAATTTGAAAAAATCAATTGAAAAATATTCATAACCAATTAAGATTCATTTGGCAAGTAATAAAATTTTTAGTAAAAAAATAAAGGTTCTAGTAGAAAAATAAAGGTTGGATGAAAATAAAATACAATCTATATAAAGTCCATTGAACATAGAGATCCATAAATACAAAAGATGGAGCAAACATAAAAAATATGCTAATGAATACCAAAACTATTATCTTGAATCACTTCAAAAACAAACTTCATTAATTTCCAAGACGAAGCAAATAAATCTTATAAAATAACACAGCAAAAAAAACTACTTTCGTGATGAACATACCTGAAAAATCATTCAACCGTGGGAACAACCCGACCAATATTGAGATCCACTAAGGGAAGGAATCCGTTTA
Organism: Pseudotsuga menziesii; assembly: GCA_001517045.1. Lineage (NCBI taxonomy): Eukaryota > Viridiplantae > Streptophyta > Pinopsida > Pinales > Pinaceae > Pseudotsuga > Pseudotsuga menziesii. Next base: position 57,806 of record LPNX010916311.1, on the reverse strand, counting down.
TATATGTTGTTGGCCATTCCACTCCGCGATTCAAAGGAGAGACATACTCTCCTATAGGAAATAATCAATAGAAAAGGTATCTTTTCTCTCTCTAGTGGAGATGTACACTAATGCAGGTTTGTGGTGGACTAGTGGTGCTAGGGAAGATGTTTACTTCCTTTTCTCAGGAAAACCCCTTAGAGTTTAAAGAGTCATATAGCTTATGAATTAATATGGAAAGAAAGTTTGGAAGTAGCCTAGGAAAGGGTCAATGGTGATGGTGGAAATAATCAGCACAAGGGTTCAACTCGATAGTGGAATCAACTTGAGCAAGGGTGAAGAGTTACTCCAATTTGAACTTGTGATTTTGATAGGAACAACTCAAGGTACCTCTTCTTCTTGAATCCTAATTCAAGATTAGTCGATGATGATTTTTGCAAATACTAATTACGATATCAAACTAGAAGGAAAGTTTTCCTCTTATGACTTTTGTGGGACTTGGAGAAGTACATTAATCTATGTTTAAATACCAATGCATCCATTCGATTTATAGGGATGGACTCTTCTAGTTAATTATCCATATAAACCATTCACAAACACAATGAAAGAGAAAGTTACCCACCATCTTTCTTACTAGCATAAATATCCATGTCTCACTTCTCAATAACGAAGTAAATACTAATAAGAAAGTGATCAAGGAACTTTTTCCAGCATGAGATTTGATAATTATGCATGTTCACCTAACTTACCATTTAACCTTATCAAGTCTCGATTGAATCTCAAACTTACATGTGCCTTGGCATGAGCTTTGTCCCTTATATAATTACTATAACTCTAACATGCACTAAAACACGAAATGAGGTAGAAATATGAAATTGAAATAGACTCAAGACATAATGGTGACGGTGGAAGTAAGAACAACCTATGTTGGTCGACAAGTTTGGAAACTAGAATAATGATAAACAAAATTTGAATGTTTAAAACCACTTAAAAGCTCCAAACTTTCAACTTTCATGATCACATATTCAAAATCCAATAACTATTTGATTAGCCACATTTCCAAATCCACTTTCATAATCGCACTTTCAAATTTCAATAACCATTTGATTGAACATAGTTCTAAATCCATATTCCCTAATTCTAATCATTCAACTGCATTAATTATAAACGAGTGCAAAAAATGATGAATTATAATTATAATTTCTTATCCTGCAGTGCAAAATTTAATTCTAGATTATGTGGTTTCATTCTCTATAAATACATTACTTATTCACATAAGTTACACATATACATAGGGTCTTCACTTAGTGAAACTATGTCATAGCACCTTAGTTCATGGGATATTAAAGAATACCCATAATTCCACTATATATTGATAAATACCGACCAAAATTATTTTGTTAATTCCCCTCCCAATACATATTTCCAATTTTAAAAAAGCCCCCTATTTTTACAAGATATTCCCTATTTTTACTAGATGCCACTTTTTATACCCCCCATTACCTATAAACCCATGATACCCTACTCCCCTCCCCCTAACACGTACAACAAATTGACATTATTTCTTAAAATTAACTCCCCCTCACCCCCTCCTTTATGAATGAATGTGATAATATATTGGCCAACAAAGTGAATTCCCTGTGCACATAGATTGGTTGTTACTTGAGAAGGAATAGTTGTCAAGCTACATTATGTGTTTGAAAAATGTTTCCAATTGATTTCAACTATGGTAGCCTAACAAAACAAAATCATCATTAATGCATTTATTTGCTACTAGGCTACTAGCTTAGTGACAACATATTGTCAATTAATGCTTTATTTGCTACTAGGCTACCAACTTACTAGAGGTGATTATCAATTAATGCTTGACACTCAGGGTTTAAATGTGTGTCATAGGTGATTACTAATTATAACCTCGAGGAAAAGAGTGGAAAGGTATATGATTGTGACATTTATGGATCAAATTTCTCAATATCATACAAATTATCCATCAAATTTAACCTAAGAGAAAGAGTTATCAAATCACCTTATTTTGAGAATTTTCTGATTTGTTAAATAATTTTGGACAAGTTTTCTAACAAAAAATTGCAACGTAGATAGATTATATCAAAAGGGCATGTAACTTTGACTTTCACTCATCACACACACTCTTTGTAGAGTTTGGAAATCATGTTGTACTATTCTCCTCCATTAATATCTTAATGTACAGTCTCATTCAATTATGCTCCAAGCCTCTAGAATCTCAAGCTAGCCAAAGTTGGTGAAATCATGAATCCATGGCTAGTAGTGCAACCACCTTACATTATAGCACATGTCGCATCCAATAAGTGATTGTTGCATACAATAAACTATACATGGCTTTGCAAGCATGGTTTTGGAGGATTCGAACCCCAAAAGAAGACAAGGTCGTGGAGAAATTTTTTGAAGGCTTACACATTATCATGATGGATTTTTTCCTACAACGATGAAGAAAATTTCCACCTACAAATCCAATAAAGGGGATGTCATTATGAAATGAATATTAGTAATGAAAATGTAATGATCGTATGAACCTAGGAAATGAGAATTTTAGTCTTGTTCCCAAATGCAATGAATTTGCTAGAAAATAAGAATTATAAAAATAGCTCATAGAACATCAGATTTAACATGCCTTAAACATTAATAATAACTAAAATTCATTGAATAAATTTTAAAAAGAAGATAAAGAACATTAAATAATTGTCAACATAAACCGACAAACCTATAACAAACCAAACCCTAATAAATATTAACAATAAACAATTGATGAGCTTAATACCGTCAAAACTTTCAAGAATATTCTCCCGATTATAGACCTGCTTCAGGGTCTGAAACTATCGAGAAATAAAAAAAACCACCGCCGAATCCTCCTTTCAATAAACTATGACTATGGAATAATGAACAAAGAATTTAAATAGTTAGATCATATTAATCCTATTAACAATAATAACCTACATATGTGTATTAGTACTAGTTTAATTGTATAGTTACTCAGAGATCTAAACCAAAAAATTATAGTTTTAATAAATTTTATAAAATCAATATAGCCCATTTCAAAGTCACATCTTAACAAAAGAATCAACTATTGTAGTATTGAAACGAATTAATAAATTTTTTATAAAGAACTTATATTTGAATAAAAAATAATTATAAAACATCGATCTCAAGTCGAGAGTCCATCCAATATCTTATTGTAAAGTCTCGTTCATTTAACAATTTAATGACCTTTCACCATTGGCTTTATTATATGCTTATGTTTGTTGTGAGGTATGATTTTAGATCTAAGGTCATTGCATTTGGGTCCATAAATTATCAATGGAAGTGAAAGTTAAGCTTTGTGTTATGGATGCTTTCGTAGTTGAGTAGTGAACAACTAGATGGAAGAAACTAGTATATCAAATGTGACAATAACATTTAAACTTAATTTTAAATGTTTTAAAGTTTCATTGTGATATAAATTTTGATAAATAATGCTAATGAAATGTGTAAGAAAATCGCTTGGGAATTTTCCTTTGTTGTTTCCTTATCATTTAAACTTAATTTTAAATTATTTAAAATTTCATTATGATTTAAATTTTGATAAATAATGCTAATGAAATGTGTGAGAGACTCGCTTGAGATTGTGCTTTTGTTGTTGTCTAAACATTAATTCTCAACCATCTAAAAATTTGATATACAAAATCTGAAGTAACCCTTCAATTACAAAATTGCAAAATAATGGTCAATTTCATTATTAAAAAGCTCCATACAAAATTAATTTTTTTACATGACAAATTTTTTTGTACACTTATATGAACAATAAAATAAATCCTAAAGGACCTTCAAGAATAAAAGAAATCCTAAAGGACATTAAAGGATTCAAATTTGAGTGTATCCCCTGAGTGAATGTGTAGCCACGCATGCACGAAGGTTGCAATTGGTGATTAATCATTTGCTTGTTTTTTTCTTTTTTTTTGAACAACTGAAATTTGGAAACAGCTTGCACATGGCACATAAATTTTATCCATGCGCATGGCGTTTAAGAATAATACATGAGGAATTGCACTTTTACTACTCCTCTATGTTATCTATATGCATTTCCTCTGTATATTTTAACCATTTTCTCATTAAAAAGCATTGCAATTCGAAGTTTTACATTGATTTTCATGTCATGATCCAAAATCCAAAGCTTTCATAGTTTACAAAGGTCAAATTGTACCGTGTTCTTGAAAATTATTCAGCAAGAATTTGTGAGCTACCCATCTTGAATTAATTTTCCCAACCTTTACAAATATATGACATGAAATCTTAAATTGTTAATACTCTCAATGGACCCTATACCACAGAGAGATGGAGGACCCTCCGATTCTTTTTTATTTTCATCAATTGTATGTTAAATTTCATGGCTATTTCAATGGAGGGTAGAATAAAGAATTATAACCATGATTATTAACAGAAATGTTGAAGCGTAGAATAACGAATTATAAGCATTATTAATGATATAAATGTATCATTTTTCGGAAGTGAAACATGATAGTTTAGTGTGATTTTGCTGTTAATTAAACGAAATCATACACTGAATTAAACTATCATATCTGATTTATGTTCTTAATATAAATTTATGAAAAAAGTTATAAACATGATTAATGACATAAATGTTGGAGGATAGAATAAAGAATTATAATCATGATTAATGACATAAATGTTGGAGCATAGAGTAAAGAATTATAAGCGTGATTAATGACATCAATCTATCACTGTCAAAAGTGAAACATGATTACTGTCTAATTTCAATTTGATAGACTCTATTTCAGTGTATGATTTATATTTGTAATATAAAAACTTATAATAAAGTCTATTTCAGTGTATGATTTATATCTGTAATATAAAAATTTATGAAAGGATGATTAGTGACATAAATGTTGGAGCATACAATAAAGAATCATAAGCATGATTAGTAAAGAATTATAAATATGATTAATGACATACATGCATCATTTTTGAAAATGAAACATGAAATAATGTTTAATTTCAATTTGGTAGGGTCTATTTCAATGTATGATTTATATAATTATAAATATGATGAATAACATACATGCATCATTTTCGAAACTAAAACATGGAATACTGTCTAATTTCAGTTTTCCCCTACGGTCCTCCATCTCTCAATGGACCTATACTAGAGAGATGGAGGACCCTCCAATTCTTTTTTATTTTCATCAATTGTATGTTAGATTCCATTGCTATTTCAATGGAGGCTAGAATAAAGAATTATAAGCATTATTATTAACATAAATGATCGAGCATAGTATAACGAATTATAAGCATTATTAATGACATAAATGTATCATTCTCGAAAGTGAAATATGATAGTTTAATTCAGTGTGCAATTTCGTTGTTAATCTAACGAAATCATACACTGAATTAAACTATCATATCTGATTTATATTCTTCACATAAATTTATGAAAAGAGTTATAAACATGATTAATTACATAAATGTTGGAGGATAGAATAAATAATTGATTAAATAAATTTATGAAAAGAATTATAAGCATTATTAATGACATAAATGTATCATTCTCGAAAGTGAAATATGATAGTTTAATTCAGTGTGCAATTTCGTTGTTAATCTAACGAAATCATACACTGAATTAAACTATCATATCTGATTTATATTCTTCACATAAATTTATGAAAAGAGTTATAAACATGATTAATTACATAAATGTTGGAGGATAGAATAAATAATTATAATCATGATTAATGACATGAATTAAACTATCATATCTGATTTATATTCTTCATATAAATTTATGAAAAGGGTTATAAACATGATTAATTACATAAATGTTGGAGGATAGAATAAATAATTATAATCACGATTAATGACATAAATGTTGGAGCATAGAGTAAAGAATTATAAGCATGATTAATGGCATCAATGTATCATTTTCAAAAGTGAAACATGATTAATATCTAATTTCAATTTGATAGAGTCTATTTCAGTGTATGCCTTATATTTGTAATATAAAAATTTATGATAAAGTCTATTTCACTGTATGATCTATATTTGTAATATAAAAAATTATGAAAGGATGATTAGTGACATAAATGTTGGAGAATACAATAAAGAATCATAAGAATGATTAATAAAAAATTATAAATACGATTAATGACATACATGCATTACTCTCGAAAATGAAACATGGAATATTGTCTAATTTCAATTTGCTAGAGTCTATTTTAGTGTATGATTTATATAATATGATTAATAACATACATGCATCATTTTTGAAAATGAAACATGGAATACTGTCTAATTTCAATTTGTTAGGGTCCTCCATCTCTCAATGGACCCTATACCAGAGATGAGGATGACCCTCCAATTCTTTTTTATTTTTATCAATTGTATGTTAGATTCCATGGCTATTCAAATGGAGGCTAGAATAAAGAATTATAAGCATGATTATTAACATAAATGCTGGAGCATAGAATAACGAATTATAAACATTATTAATGACATAAATGTATCAATCTCGAAAGTGAAACATGATAGTTTGAATTAGTGTGTAATTTTGCTCTTAATCCAATGAAATCATACATTGAATTAAACTTGTGTATGATTAATATTCTTAATATAACTTTATGAAAAGGGTTATAAACATGATTAATGCCATAAATGTTGGAGGATAGAATAAAGAATTATAAGCATGATTAATGACATAAATGTTGGAGCATAGAGTAAAGAATTATAAGCATGTGATTAATGACATCAATATATCATTTCAAAACTAAAACATGATTAGTGTTTAATTTCAATTTGATAGAGTCTATTTCAGTGTATGATTTATATTTGTAATATAAAAGTTTATGAAAGGATGATTAGTGACATAAATGTTGAAGCATACAATAAAGAACTATAAGCATGATTAATAAAGAATTATAAATATGATTAATGACATACATGCATCATTGTCTAAAATGAAACATGGAATAGTGTCTAATTTCAATTTGCTTGAGTCTATTTAACTGTATGATTTATATAATTATAAATATGATTTATATAATTATAAATATGATTAATACCATACATACATCATTTTCGAAAATGAAACATGGAATACTCTCAAATTTCAATTTGCTAGAGTCGATTTCAGTGTATGATTTATATTCATAATATAAATTTATGATAATTTATAGATTCAATTGGTTTTTATCTTATTGGAAGAGTTCCCAAAGCAACAAAACAATAAGAATTCTATGAAATCATTTTAAGAAAACAGAATAAAAACTTTGACAGCTGAAACTCATTATTATTTTCAAAATTTTGATTATGCTGCTCACAACCTTTCACCGCTTTCACTCATTTAAAACCAACATAGCATAGAATTGAAGTTTTAAAGTTCAATCCAATCTACATATTTGTTTTTATATATTTAGCACAACCACAAGTAAAGTGGTTGCTGAAAGATCATAAACACAATCAACCATTTAGCAACTAACTACTTAGTTTTATGAAGATAGTTATTAAACAAATGCTAAAATATATAATTTTTATATCCATTATTTATATCAAATTGTTACATTTAATATAAGACAAAACAAATACTATTTAATAAATAAAATAAAATAAAAACAAATTGTCATTGATTTTATTAACCATTCTTTAAGTGAAGCTTATTTAAATCTTAATCAAGATGTATTTAAGCATAACAATATACTAAGACTATGAAATCTTGTTACATCAAGATCAATCTTTAAGTTGAAATAAGTCCAAAATCTAAAATAATATCTAAATACCTATCCAAACAAGTGGAATAAGCAACAAAGTTGCTTAGTACCTGCCTCCTAAGAAGAGATTGAAAATATATAGCAATAGGATAATTTTTCTATAAAAATATATGATAAAACAAATATAATTACAATTTGAAAGAAATTAAAACAAAAATGAATTAAAAATGTCCATTTAAATACGATATAGGTTATTGCAATGTAGCATAAAATAAGCATATTCAAGCTTCCTTACATACTTCTAGTAATATTCTTGACTTATGTTATAAAAATATGCAAGTTTCTTTATAGACTAGCATAAATAGGAAATGAGAAATAATAGCTTATAAGACTATAAATTAATATCATTGTTGTGAGAATAGTTTATTTATATTTTATTATAAATTTATAGTGAGAACTTGTTCTAATTAGCTAATGAAAAATGTTTCTCTAATTTTTTAAATAGTTTTCTAAAAAGTAATAGTTTTAAAATCAATAATGTTTTCTCTAATTTTCTAAAAATTAATATTTCTAAAAGTTTTATAAAATATTTAAAAAAAATAATATTTATAAAAAATTAAAAAAATTATAATATTTGTAAAAGTTTTCTCAATTTTTATTTTGTCATTTTTTAATAATTTTTTATCCATACAATTATGTGAGATCAATTGAGAAGCATGTCCATACTTAATTTTCATTTTAATTCTACAATATCTTGGGCTAAGTGGACAATGTTGTCATTGTATAAAAGTATAATCATTTTGTAGTAATGAAGGTTGGTTCCCTTAAATCCAATGTCTTATAAGTACTTTTCCAAGTGATCGATATAAATTCCAAAATGACAGGGGATACGATATAGCCTTACATAACTCCGATATTGCAATTAATATCATCAAACCATGCTTCCTTAATATTGGAAATGGATTATTTGTAAAGTCCATAAATGAAAAACTTCAGCTCAAAGGGACTTCCTAAGATATCTATACAATTTAGAAGGTTTCATGCAGGAATAGTATTGGAGGCTTTTTTGGTGTTATGACAATTTTCTAAAATCAAGAAAGCACTACTATATTAATCCATAATTGCTTAAGGTTATGTTAAAAAATCTCTAGATGAGTATCCCATCGCTTGTTGATGAAGATTCATTTTTTATTTCAATTTAAATTCTTATATTCTTATATGAGTTTCCCATTGCTAGTTTATGAAGATAAAATTGAGTATTTATCTTTTAATTTATTGTTTTATATGCTTTTTGTTCTCTTTTTATTTATTTTTATCCTTTCTTATTTTATTTATTTTCTTGTTGGTATTTTTACAATTTTATTAAAGCGGTTCTTATTTTTTTTAAATTTTTTTATATTTATTATTTTATTTATTTTTGGTAATTTTATATTTTTTATTAAAGTGTGTTTTCTTATTTTATTATTGTTTTGACATTCTTATTCTATTACTTTTTTATCTTTATATTTTGGGTTTTATAACTTTATTTGTTTTATAGTTTTATTGGTTTTAATAAAATTATTCATTTTGTCTTTTTTACATCATTTTGATTTTATCTTTACATTCTTTTGTTTCCTAGTTTCATTAATTTGGCTTTAATGTTTATCTTGTTTTCTTGGTTTTATCTTTTTGTTGTTCTCTTTTTATCATTTTATATATTTTGATC
>LPNX010916311.1:11595-48182 GCA_001517045.1 Pseudotsuga menziesii | reverse complement strand
AATGGATTATGAATGGGGAGGTACTTATCACGTCAAAGTTACCTCGAGGGTCTTTACGTTTTTAAAAAATAGAAGTGTAATTCCTCACGCATTTAGCTATCCACATCTGATAATGATCCGCAGCATGGAGGCCGAGTCCAAATTCCCACAGTCAATTTTACACAACACACGCGAGTTTGGAAAATTTCACAGCACAACTTGTTTGACAAATCAAATGGATTTATGAATGATTTGAAATAGTAGTCAGGTTCGCTCATGAGGTGTGTTTCAGTCAAGTTAATCCAACTTTGGCTCACGCAATGTCCTCCTTATGTATTCATTAATAATTGCCAATATGCAAGCAATAGTATAGCACGGCACAGGCACAAGCACAGGTATCTGAGTTTGAACTCTCTATCTCTGTATATATACATACACAAGGCAGCTTCTGTGCACACATTTACGAGGAATACTATAAATGGGTAACATGCTATTGCGAGGATTCGTCCACCATCATGGTCGACGGATAAAGATAACGAGAGCCGATGGAACAGTGATGAAGCTGCGGAGCACCATTTCTGTGAAGGAAATACTCATCGATTATCCAAATCATGGCATATTTGAGGCTGAACCTGCTGGTCCTAATCCACTTGGGATCGGCATGAGTTTCAATCGACCTCTTCCGAAAAGGGAAGTGCTTGTAGCTGGTCATCTCTATTATCTCTTTCCTCTCCCACTCCAATATCATGAATTCATCATCAATCCCACCAACAATGGCAATAGAGGGCACTTTGAAAGAGACAGTTCCAAGTTACAGCGACAGCCTTCTGCAGATCACATAGGCAGAGATTCTATAAAAGAAGAACAAGCAGATGTGAAAATTGATAGGCATATTAATGTAAAAGAGGGCGTCAAGATTGTTTCTTCGGTCTACTCCGCTTACGGATCGACGGTGCGTGTGAAGGTTCTACTTAGAAAAAAAGATGTCGCTTCATTTCTTTTCGACAAGAGAATCAACGTGTTGATGGGAAATGTAGAGGTGCCTCCCTTAATCCAACGTGTCAGCAGGCAGTTGCCATGTAAGCCAAGGCTGGATATCATCACTGAACCTGACAGCCCGCTTAATGCAGATTTATAAGCATCTCACAGAGGAGGCTGAGGCTGCGCGCTGATTTGATAGAGAATGTTTTTGTGTCGTGCTCGGTGGGTAATAGCGGGCCAACTCCTTCAGTGATTTCCAACACGGCGCCATGGATAACCACCGTAGGCGCCAGCACAATCGACCAAGAGTTTCCACATGTCAACTCAAATCCACATGACGTCATGTTGCCACATGTCAACTCAAATCTAGATACCAAATTCCAAAGTTTACATCATCTTCTATCCACCAATCTGCTCTTTACAAAAATAGTTTTTTAACAAAATTAAAAAAAATATTTTACAAATCCCTAAATCATACTTTGCAAAACAGATTTTAATTCTTTATACCTGCCTCAAAAGACACCAGCTGATACCAAAGTCAAAAGCAATCGATTACAATATACCTGCCCAAGGCAGGTATGAAATATCGATAAAGATTAAGATTAAGATTAGAACAGTGACCTCCTTAGGTCGTCTTACATTTCTGTTTCAGTACCCTCGGATACCCTCGGAAAGTAAGGACGACCTACAAAGAGGACAAGTCGTCTGGTGATGATCAAGCCATTTGTCCAAACACACTCTATGAAAGATATGACTGCAATTCCTCAGCCGTGGGATCTCTTCATGTCTCTCGATATTGTTTAAGCAAACAGCGCAGACAACATCCTTAACCGCATCCTCGGCCTCTACTCCTAATACACCGAACCGAACAACCGGTAACCGCTCACGAATCCTCTGCGCAGACACATAATAACTCACAGGCTCCAACCGTGCATGGTTGGTTTCACCAAGCCGGGAGGTCTCGGTTTCCAGAAACCCTCCGAATCCCAAGAGCCGAGGGAGATAAAGGACGGCAGTTGTGATACAGTACAATACATAGGCAATGTTAAGGACCAGCTTCGGTATGATGATCTCTGAACACCCAACAGAAAATCCCATGGCTGAAGTAAAGGCCCTTCTAAACAGAAACAATGAAACAAATATGTATGTATTTCAACCACGCTTTGTCACAAAGTACCTTTACAGGATAGATTGCCATCCACAATCGGTGCACTTATTAATGGGCAAAGTCCAGATACCTGCTTGGACCCGTAACTGTGCCAAGTCATAGTCCGCCACTAACGAGAAGATGGCGAGTTGACTTGGAATGGGTGCTTTTACAGGATAGATTCCCATCCACAATCGGTGCACTTATTAATGGGCAAAGTCCAGATACCTGCTTGGACCCGTAACTATGCCAAGTCATTGTCCGCCATTAACGAGAAGATGGCGAGTTGACTTGGAATGGGTGGTTTCAAAACTGTATACCTTTTCGTTTCTATTGAACTCCAAATGCAATCCATCGAACGAATTTTTCTTCTACCTGCCACGAGTCAAAGCAAACTCTTGGTATGGCAATTTCGTCGAAGGGGAGTAATTGGGGTGAAGTTTTAAAAGTAGCTCAATATTAAAATATTGAAGACCGAAAACAAACTCTTCGAGTGGAACCTCCATCTTTTTTGAGGGCTATATATTGAGTTATTGTCGAGCATTTGGGGAAGATGAGAGGATGAGAAGTTAGAGAGCAACTAAACTTTAAAGAAATTTTGTCTCATTACTATGCCTTGAGTCTGTATCTTTTTTCCTTGTAAGATTGAAGCTCTCTTATGTTCATCTTCCAAGCTCTTCCTACCTTGTAAAGGAGGAATCCAATTACTCCTTGAACTTGTGAGCTTGACACTGTGTGGAGGATTGAAGTGGTGGACACCTTGCTCGAGGAACTTAGCTTGTGAGTTCTAATGATTTGCCAACACAAGGTTGTCACTATGTACTTCTCTTTATTATATCAATAAATCAATAAAAATACTATTTTCTTGTCCAATTCATTGTCACAAATGTTTATATTATTTTCATTGGGTATATTTGTTTAATATGTTCATGGACTATGCTAGATTATGTGATAACAATTTAAATAGATTTTATATGTTTGTATGCATTGGTTGTTGAGGACAAATTGTAGGTGAAGAGCATTGGATTGAGAGTTCAATGGTGGTCTTCTCTCGACTTTGGTCGAGGTAAGCGTCTTATCCTTTTATTGCTAGCATTTCATGTTTATATAGCATATTTGGGAATTGAGTTGATTTTTTGGTGTCACTCATGGTGTTGTGGTTCTACCCCAAGCTATAGGAATATTTTCTCTGTAATAGAACTCGCCACTCCACTGAGGAATGTCTCCTTTTTGGGGTTTGGGTGATTTTTCTTTTTTATTGCTCTTTGTTTGATTGAGTTTTTGTGTCATTGGTAGCTTGACACAAAAACTCAAGTTGTCATTGGGTGATTTTTCTTTTTTATTGTTCTCTTATTTCTTAGTTTTTAGGCAAATTTATTTCTTTCATTTTTTCATTAATATTCATTTTGGTGTGTTTGAGTCATGATTTCTTAGTCTTGCTTGGTTGGTCTTCTTATATTTGTTGCAAAATATGGGAGGCTTATGGTTCAATCTTGCGTTTTCATCCCATTATATTGAAAATACAAAAATCTTTGCATCTTGCACGTTTACTTGAGCATTTGCACTTTTGCTTGGAGTTGCATTAGTCTAGGCATCATTTTGGAAATGATTGCATTTGCATTGAAAGTGAAAGAGACCATACTTGTGCATTTTCATTTAATAGCATACCAATTTCATTTGGAAAACAAGAATAGTACTTAGTAATGTTTTATGTATGCTTCTTTCTTTTCATTGAGTCACAAACACCACTAGTTGCACAACCATATTCCTTCGATTAAGCAGAGATCAATTAAATCTAATGTTTAATTTTAAAGTTAATTAGAAAGATTTTAATTTTTAGGGTGTGAAAAAAAGTATAGGTTTTAGAGTCTTGGAATAGGATTTTGTGAGTAAACTTCTCCAAGACTACAAAACTTAACATTAGGCATCTATCCACAGAGTGGTGAATTCTGTGGTATAATTGGTGTTCTTGGGAAGCTCCTCTTAAACGGGAGTCAAGCAAGACGTAACCCAAAATTTGGTTGCAAAGATAGACCTCAAATACCTTTCTAGCATCGGAGATATATTTGAGGCCTATTCGTATTAAGGGGGTTCTTGAACACCTAAGTGCTTCTTAAGCTTCAGGCTTAGCTACCCTTCCCATACGGAGGACTTGGACTACGACTATTTTCCTGAGAATTGGTTATATGTGGTGACCTTAGTTTCTTATCATATGTATCCACATAGGATACTTGCAACGGTTATTCTGTGATTGTCTTGAGTCAAATAGGGGCCATACAACACATAGACTTTCGATGTGAATTCTAACGGCCCTTATAAATGATTATGTTACCTCCTTCTGTATTAATGGAGTCTCATTCCCATCCTAGGAGAGGAATACCTTCTATTGTTTCATAGGTTGCATAGCCATCTCCTTTGTTTGTGTGCATTTGGATTAGCTTTTCTAGGCGTGTTCTCATTGCCGGTTAGTTGGACTTAGGGATTGGTACTATTTTTTGACTTTGTTTGGAGTCATAGTGGACCAAGTTTCGACTATCCACTATTCTCGTCATTTAGCAGGTTTACCAACTGATGATCCTTTGAAACCTCTCCATAAGAGGCATATAGATGATAATGGTGGTCCTTACATATCCAATTGAGAGCTTCAAATACTTCTTATCATGAGCTCTACTTTTGATATGTCAAATATCCCCTTAACCACTTTGCTAGTAGTGGTAGTGGGATTCCATGTGACTCCCTCCTCTCCTACCTCATGGGTCCCAGGGACCCCTTTGTTTATGGGTGTTACATGGAATTTTCCTCAGCATGATCAACCTTGTATTATCTCATTGCTCAAATCCCTAAAGTCAATATATAAGTGGATGGATCCTTGCTTGTGTTTCCCTATAAGTTATTTTACCTTGTGACATTGACGTGTTTCTCTCACCTAGTAGAGTGTTTCGATCTCCCTAGATGTGTTTTGCTCCCTTTATAACGTGCATACTTAATGTGTCTTCTCTCCACTACAGAGTGCATCTAGCCATATCAATGCATGTTGTTGCACTTGCAAATTGCGTTGACCTCTATACGAGTAGAAAAAAAGAGATTTTGAGAAGCTTCTAGAACAAAATATCAATGGATAAGCCTTTGTCCCTATGGTATTAGATTTGGATCGACCTCCTTGGATCTTGGGATCACATATCATCCCGTTCCCACCTTTTTCTCAACCTACTTATATTCATAATGTCCTATAAATTGAGAATTTGGGCTATGGGTTGACGGAGGAGAAAGGATATAAGGCGCACATGCTGGAGGATTTGGTAAGGAAGTTTCAATTTGAGTGATGTATTCTATCTCATTGTAAGTGTGACTTATTGGTAGAAATAGGTCATTGGAAAGAGGATACAACACTAGTGCTTCAATGGTTGTATTACTTCCTTCATTGTTGATTAATACAAATGATATTCTATTTCTCGTAAGTTGAGTGTGTTAATCATATTACATCAAGTTTCCTTGTCGATTTGATTAGATGAATTTCATCGCTACCAATTCAATCTATCTGTATCTCCTTCATATTTGATTGATTGCAGTTACTAGTGTGCACGAAACTTGATTGCATCTGCATGGAAAAGGTGAGGACATACGTTGTATTAAAGGTAAATTATCTTTGCCCCATCTCTTTGTCATTATAAAATCGATCTAGTTGAAATTAGATGTCTTTGTGATGCTTTTTCTAGATCTGTATAATAAATACTAGGGAGGTCCACTCGCATCCGTTCTTGAAACTAATATGCTTAACAAAATTGGCAACCATATTAGGGATCATTTCAGATCTCTCTCACTTGCATTGAGATTCTTAGATATTGTCCTTTTTTTCTTCATTCTTAGCTCTCTTAGTGTTTTCTGAGTATCTAGGTCATCCAAATCTATTCCAAACCCTGATCTTGTATGATACTTTCATAGGTTTGGGCCTGTTTTTGTTCAAAAAATATTGTTTTACAAAAACCAACGCACTCTACCTTTGGTTTTAGAGTGTCTACTATAATCGGCAGACATTGCACATGCTCTCACTGCGTCAAGGACGCACATGGGTGAGTAATAAATATGCGTTGGAATCTCTAGACATGTTGTGTCACACAACCAACCATGTTGATATACAAATTTTCGTTGTACGTCCCATCCCCTTCCCCTAACTAGATTAGGTGTTTCTCAAAGATCTATCCAAGGCTGTCTTAGTCTCATTCTCTGCAAACCTGTTAATGTCTTTCTTTGTTGAATTTCAATGATATTTAATAATTTCACTCGTTTCTTACAGAGTCCTTATAGTCAAGAGTTTGCCTGAGTTATTTAGGGTAACTATGATCCCTTCTTATAGTAGCTCGTCTTGTGGCTCTTCAATAGCATTTCCTAGTATTTCTTTAAGTATTTCGATTTCACAAAAGTGTGTTGTTTGCAAAAGTATCATGTGTATGATTTTATCCAGTGGATAATGTGGATTTGGTTGTGTTGGATGAATTTTTTTTCTTTGGAACTCCATTACTTTTGTAGAATTGCAGAATCATTGATTTCAAATTCTAAATCGAGAACGAAGTAAAGAGATTTTATTTAGTACATTTGAAATTGTCTTGGATTTCTTTCTTTGAAGGTGAAAATTTTTGCAATTAAAACAAAGTTCATTTTCTTCATTTTTGAGTTTGTAGTTTCAGAATTTGATTTGAAGAAGAAGAGAGAAAAAAAGTTTGTTTAGTGTTGTTTAGATTGCATGGGTCAATTAAATGGGTGTGATTATATGTCCTTTTTTACTTGAAAAAGTAAAATGGTATATTAGTGTTGTATTCCAGTTGATTATCTTAAAATATCTCTCCTTTCCTTAGTTAGCTCGCATCGAAAGGAAGACTTGCATTGCATTCAAATCGTGCATAAGTTTTACAGTCATCCCACACTCCATAATTCCATTAGCTCTTTAAGATAAAATATAGCATTAGCTTAGGTTAAAATTTCTTAGTAACTTGAGCGATAGGTTAGAAGACATGTTCCAGTGTCGATAAACATAGGAGTTGTCACCTATTTCCAACACTACATCTGGGGGATTGTGTGGTTCTTCCATTTACTAATTGGTATATCTAACAACATTTCACGTACTCTTGTGGCATATAGAAAGGTTCTTAACATACTCAATGGTATATACGAAGGTCCCTTTCGAACAATTTTGCATTAGAGAACATTAACACGAATTTGAGATCTCATGTACCTTGAGTATATTGGGATACCCCTATATGAACTTGGTACCAACTGAGTAAATCCATCGACCATATTATCAAAGCAATAAATTGAGAACAACACTCAGGGAGATACTACACATCGAAGAACAAGCACACATCGGGTTCCCAAGCGCACATGTACTATCTAGGTAATCAAGTTCCCAAGACCACATCAAAGAACAATAGTTCAATTGAATGAATCAAGTACTATTATGGGGGAAGCATACCAAAATAAGAAAAGACGGAAATGCACTACACATATGGAAAGTAAACACACATCCAAAATGAAAGAATTCTAACCAATATTTATTATTTGATTATTGCTCTATTACTTGCTTGTATTTTATAATAGTGTACATGTTTATATAGGATGTTGAGACGCTTGGGTGACTAACCATTATGTTCAATTACAAATAATTTATAATGGTTATGAAGTTCAACCGTTACAAACGACTGGAAGACAAAGAGATACTCCATCGTAGTCATGTCGAGATGTTGGATTCAACGATACATGTCGAGGTTGTGTCGAGGTTCAGACTTGTCGAAGTTGATGTTGAACATGTCGAAGTCAAAAACATGACAACTTCTGGATGGATCATTCATCCTTCCTTAAAAAAATGGTCCCCTTTCTTTGCTAGTTCATGTGGGGAAAATTGTTGGTGAGTTCAGTAGCAGAGTATCACTTTCCTTAGGCTCAAAGCTGTCCGGATTTAGCCACTTGAAACAAGGGAATGAAGTTCGTCCTTGTATGGCATATGCATCGTTTCATGATAGTGTCACAAGGAATAGGATCATAAACATATAGATGGATTTCTTTGGGTTCTAATGTTTGCAATTCATTTTGTTCCAAGGGATTTCAATCTCACTTAGATACTTCCATTATAGCACTAAAAGAAGCAGAGTTACCACAGAAATCCTAGGGAAATTTCCTTGAATCCATTGGATCTATCCTATGGATTCTACCCAGCTCGAATGCACTTCCAAATGTGCACATTGTCGAAGTAGATTTTGATTGAGCTAAAGAAATGTATCTTTCATTCATATTTGTAGGTTTTGTTTACAAGTACAATGAATTATGTATGATTCAAAAGTAGCAATTCCTCTTCTCAATCCATTCTCATGCTATCCAAAGTGGAAATTAAATTTGGTTGCATCTCTAAAGATACAATGTCTCTATGAGGTATCTATTGTAGCGTCTAAACATTCTTATGAAGAGAAAAATGTCTGGTTTAATGGCCATGACAGAGCACTTGGAGCAATGTGTCTAGCTCTATATCTAAGCATGTGCTACCTTATTGATTTCGTTGAATACCCAAAGGATATAGTGATAAGTTTGGATAGATATTTTAGAAATCACAATGAGTTTCACACAAGAAATATGAATACTGAATATGGAACCTCCTTACGTGTTCTTTCTCTTGATTCCTCGGCCTCAAGTATCTCTTCTGAAGCTGTGAAATACGAAGAAGATCATATGGAAAAAAATTCAACACAAGTTCAAATTGGTTTAAGTATCCTTAAAGAGACTCCTTCTTCCACCTTGGATTCCTATAAAGTTGATATACATGGACAACATATTCAACTTTCACTTGTTTATGAGGAACTCATCTCTTTCCATCTCTCATCATTGTTCTCATAATATTCAATTTTTGAATTTGAAGATGTTATGTCAGTTATTGCTCATTCATATTATGTGCATGATTAGAGTGCACAACCTGGTGATCTCTTGGATGTTTTGGAGGATAGATTAGATTTTTCAAGTGATACATACACTCTCCTTGGTCACATGCCTCCTACATATTTCTCTATGATGGATGATCCATTTCCTTAAAGTTTCATTGAAGATGGAGAACACATTTCCATTGGTTTAGAAAACTTGGGACACTTGTCTCACTCCGTTTGAGATGATATAACCTTTGGTTCGATGATCCAAGATAATAAGGGTTGATTTGGACCTGATTTCACCTTCCTTGTTTCGAATATCAAGTTGAATGAGCATCTTCATTCACTCTACTATCAGAATATCTCAATTTCTCTACATGGTTCTAGTTTCCATCCTGTAGTTGTTTATGTCCCTAATCAAGTTGAGCACATTTATCTTCTTCCCAAGAAGAAGATTAATCCATACATCAACATTAATCTTAGATAGAGTTAATTTTTGGTTCCTTGTCATGTCAAATTTAAGGGAGGATTTTCCCTATGTGACTTTTCCTTTTTCCTCTATTCACATGGATGAATAAATTGTAAAGGGTGACCATAGGCCCTTGTTTCGTGGGCTTTAATTTTGGATTCATAATCACTCACATAATTCATGATTAAGGAAGGGTATTGGAACAAAATCCCATCTAGACATTATGTCCCTATATAATTAAATTTATTTCCTAAGTTTTTTGTACTTTGTTCCATATGTTTTGGCTACCTAGTGCTTAGTCTAAGTGTCTTGGACCTTTTTTGTCCACATTTGACCATAATAAACTATAGAATGTTCCATTATCCTGATTTTGTTATGATTTTATGAGCTAGTAGATCCCATTCTTCTTTTATATATATTTTACTAAGTTAAAGCTATTTTTCCTACTTTTCACTTAGATAAGCATTAGAAAAGTGTACTAGGATTTAATTGGGAAGGTTTTCTAGATGTTTCCTTACACAACTTCCATGATTTTCTCCTAAAATCGATCCAATCCTTGTTTTATGGTCACTCATATGGAATATAATCCCACTTATCCAATTCATGACCTCTAGCCTAAATTTGGGATGGCTACTTTCCATATGGAGGGATTTTGTCTAATTCTAATCCTAGCACATGTGATCCACTCGAGTTGCCTCCAAAGCACTCAAATTTCTCTAAGGATCTTGTATTGTTTATGTACCCATTCTATTGATTAATCAACAGATAGATATTCTATCATTTGAGTTCTAATTCTTATGATCTTTCTTGGTTTTGTTCTCATTAGTTTGTTAAACTCTGTTTGAATGAAGTGAAGTTCATTTTTGTTACTAGATCATCCTATGCAAAATAACAGAAAATTATTTTTGTTGAATTGTTTATATGCATGAGTTATTAGAGCATGGTTTGAACACATTTATGGTAGGAATAATCAAGTAAAATTGAATGGGTATTTTGAATGATTTACCATTATAAATATAGGTATGTTTCTACTGTAAAATTTATGAAAATGATGTGAATAGAGGGGGAACTTGAATTTTGTATTAAAGAGCAGAATTTATGCACAAATTTGAGTGCCTTGTGGTATCAATAGTGTAAATATATTATTGGGTATGTTACAACATGCAATAATTAGTGACCCATAAATGAATTACAAGTTGTAAAGCATGGTGACTACAAAAGAGTAACAGATATTACATCCAAAATGATATACCTCTATGTATTTCTTAGCATTGTCCAAAGAACCACAAGTGTTGGAAGCTGATATTGCAACCTATAATAAAAAAGATGAATCATCACACCATTTCCCCATTTTTTTCCCAATAAGAAGAAAAGTTTCAAAGACAAAGAAAGAATTGAAATTACTTGTACAACGGAGACAATGGCTCCAACCATAACTCCAAATAGTATCAACTCCAAACAATGTACCAATAATGTGGGTTGTGAGGAATAAAAGGGCACCAGGAGGAACTATTTCTTAAAGTGAGGAATATGCTGATATCTTCACACAAGTTGCATATGGTCCATTTTTGTAGCCCTTTCCAATAGACTTGGAATATTTATGATATGTATGTGAAACTATTCAACTGTTTTTAATGCTGCACTTCCCACACTTTTCAATGTCATAGCTGAAAATCGATAAGGAAACATGACACTAACAGTTAAGCCAATGAAGATTTTGGGTGTAATGGAATATAGTATTGAAATTGTGGGCATCTTAGAACTTAGGTCATAGAACATATCTTATAGTAATAGAGGATCATTTCAAGTATTCCTTCTTACCTATTTCTTATGGATAAGAAATTCCTATTGATGGAATTTCAAGTCTTGTTCTTTTCTATCTAGTATGCATGATGTTTTCAAAGTCTTAAAATTTTTCTTGTGTGATGTGGTCAATTAATCTATATCATTTATATTCAATAGTGTTGGTTTCATAGTTGGGTTTCCTCAATGGACATGAAAATTGTTGCTGTGAATTCTAGTAACTTCATGGTGGTGAATGAAGGTTAAAAATTCCATTAGAGATCAAATATCTTATAAAATTCAATGATCACTAGAAGGTCCTCTATACTACACATAAGGCCTCTAAGGAAAGTGCAATGTACCACCAGTTTAGAAGAATGAGTAAGTCCCGGCATGGATGAGGAAAATCCCCAATCCTCCATCTACAAAAAAAAGGATAGTAGATACAAATGACAATAGGAAAAAATGAGACATGTTCAAGAGGGATACATGAAAGTTGATATTCCTAGTCAATGTTAATACTTTCTTTTTGGGAGACATGTTTCAATTTTTATTATATAAACATTATAGTACAAATTATCTTAAAAAAAAGGATCACAAAGGAAAATGCCACCAAATAATTACAAAATTTCAAAGAAGTTAGTGACTATTCAAGTTGGAGAGAAAAAAACTTAATAGGTTGAGTGCCACAATGTCAAAAAAATCTACATATAGTTATTTTTTGGCCCCATAAATGGGGAATGTTATTGATCGTATCTTTACACATAAATTTGAAGACACTTGCACCACAGATTGGTAACTCATGGATAAAAAGGTCCATTTTTCCTTATTTGACTGTTATTAAACAAAATAATCAAATACATAAATATGAAGCTAGAATTCTCATATCTCATGGTGAAAGTGGCAGTGTGTCATATGGTAACTCAACCTACTAGATTGTCTTTACTTGTTATAGAGATTTCTGTTATAGACACTTATTTAACAACAAGAGTCTTTAGAATGATAGAATCAGAAAATGAAGTGTAAATATGTCATGAATTGTTGTGGAGGCAAATTCTTGTCATGTAAGGAAAAAATGTCAAAGTAGAAGATCAACAACATAATTGTAAGGAGTAATTAATTAGACTAATCCAACCCCTAACTGGTTGGATTATTTGGTCTATTGTGAGATGAAGACAACTTGTTTGAGTCAATTTTTATAAAAGGAATATGCACACATAAATTGCTTAACAAGCACCATTTAGGATACTAGATAAGAGTCCACAAGTTTAGGATTTGATTAATATTATGATATATTAGTCTACTAGAGTTACGCCAACCATAATAGAAACAAAATGTAGACATGTCAAATTACATATCTATAGGTTCTCTAAAGTATTACCCCCTTAAAAAAAGGCCTCTCATAGGACAGTTGTAGAGTTCAAAGATATTGAACCCTCATTTCTTAGACTTCCATGGTACTCTTTGAGTGGGTGTTTATTCAATAGGGAAAAGAAGGGCCCGACCACAACATTTAATTCATCATGCCAATTTAAAACATTTTCAAATATCATAGTCGTAAATCATACCTCTACAGTTCCAAAATAGTTAGTGAAGCCAAATAAGTGAGAATGATGTGATATTCTTTAAATTCCTCTTCTCTTTATTCAAAGGGTGCATAAAAATACTTATAAAACAAATAGTCAAATAGTCAAACCATATGAAGAATGACAATCAACATAATTGTATATTCTTGCAAGTTTTTTGTTTTGAAATGTTTTTCTGTGAAATTCAAACATTTTGTTTAATGCATTGGACATATTGTTCCAATTAGATTACCACAATTTATCAATAACTGTAACAATCGCATATTGACATTTTGATTATTGTTGACATTTATTTTGTCCCATTTTGTATGATGAAGGGTTTCTTGTTCTTTTGCATTGTCCAATTTCGTAAAATGTTTCATTCTTGATTGAATATATGAATCATTGATATATGCATGCTATATATGAATGATTAGATATTACAATGAACATATGTGTAATCCAATGGTCTAATACAATCATTATATCCAAACACAATAATTAAAATTAAAATATCAATATTATTATAAAAATTATTTAATTATTTAATGATTAATTGAAAAAAAAGAATTAATTGAAATATAGACATATTTGTGCATTGTATTTTTTTAAACTCAATGAATGGTGTGGAGAATACCAAAATTGTTAGAAGTGCACTGATTTTTATGTTGTAATAAATTACATAGATGTGCTTCTAATTGTTATTAACACAACTATATTGTGATGTTCAATTAAGAATCAACACCGATAATTTATATATAACACTAGCATCAATGTGATTATGTATATGAAGAGCATCGAATTCCACATAAAGCTTAAATTCAATGGTCTTTATCGTTACCATTAACTTTACAAGACACTACGGTGCAGATGGTAATATAAGCATTGGTGTGTTGCAAGGATAATAAGCACTAGTATTATAAAATGTATTACATGCACTCGGGTGTGATGTAAAAGAAAAGAACATTAGATTCAAGTGTTAGCTCAAGTGGTTATGATCAAAACCTAAGATCTCTCCCCACAAAAAATGTGGAGGTCATATGTTTAACTCTCTCAATCCCCTTGGGATTAGGATCCATAATCAAGTCTGACAATTTACGCCGTTTACCATCCATGAACCATGGGGAAGTACTCGTAGGGTTTTCAACAAGGTTATTTATTTGAAACAAAATAAAATAAAAATAAAAATAAATGACAATCACTAATGCGTGACATTTAAATTTTATGCATTAGTATGCATATGTTTATGACACAATGGTGTGTTCGTGTGATATATGCACATCGATAATAATAATAAAAAAACCTCAACTATAACCTCCAATGACCCAATTTTTTTAGTTATAATGAACATCCATTATGAGCTTCATCAAACCTTTCATTACTAATGGTATAGGTGGTAAAGGTTTTAGCAGAGATAATTTTTGAATTTTTTTTCAAAATTTTTAAAACTAAATGATGTCCCAAATCACATACAAATATCAAATTTAAGGATTTTTCTTTTAGAAAAAATGTGTTAAGTTATGAATTTAATACAAAATCAACATAACAAATAAAAATAATATACAAATGACACAAATTTAATAAATAAAAAAGAAAATGAAAATAACTTATATATATTAATAAAAAGTCACTTCACTCAAAACTTCTCAATGGTTTGACATAAAGATGTCAAGTCATTGCTAAATCATTAGGTAATCAAGTAAGGGGTATCTTAAAATATTGATAATATCAAAAATATTCTTATATACCTAAATTTAAGGAGAAATCATTGTGTTATGAATATTTAGAGGATAAGGGAAAATTAATATATTATAAGTAGGTGATTAACCCTAATCTAAAAGATCAAAAGTATTTATTTAGTATAACTAGCATAAATATAAAATCAACATAGTTAGGTTAAGAACAAATTTTCATGAGCTCCATAGTGAAAGAAGACACTTGAAAATTCATAAAAGGTTGTGGGTAGATAGAAGTTGTCATCATTATGATATTACGAAGGTTGAAGATATCAAAACATTTATCTTGAAATGTTCTTCTTACATCCACATTAAGTACCAACTTTCCTAATATTTTAATTCATCAAAGCAATAGTAATTTATAAATACTTCTTTTTAAGTTTTTCAAACATACAAATAAATTATAAAATAAATAAAGTAATTTACTATTTTCATAAAAACTAATAAATGAGAGATGAGAATTCAAGGTTGTTGGAGATAATGCAAAAATGCATTCATTTCTATTTACTAAGCATATATTTAATGGTTTTTAGTTTCCTTGTGATAGGATTAGATCCATCATTAGTAGATCTTATTTTGATTGATGTTTTACCTATATATGTAACTTTTAGTTAGTAACAGGGACGATTTTAAGGAACCATACTTATTTAAAAGTGTATAATGTTTGTGAATCTCACCAATTCTTAAAACACTAATTATAAAATGTTTGGTGAAATTTTTCAAAATATATTTTAATTTCCAAGGATTTTATATCATTTATATAATAATTTGGCAATTTTTAAGGTAAAAATTGGGCAAAACAAAGCGCAAAATTGTGAAGAAACCCCTAAAAATAGCCTATGGGATAAATTTCGCTCTTAAAATTATCCTTGGTTAGTAATACAATTGAGTTGAGTGTGTACCTCTCCCTGTTTGTGCCATCCATTGTGTTATGTTCATTCTTAAATACCTAATTTGGTATTGGAGCTAGGAACGTTGGCCAGGTGCTGCGTGAGAGCTCGTTGAAGGAGCTATAGCTACTACATATCAGACCGATGTCATTAAATCGAGAAAGAGCCTGCTGCCCAAATGCTGGAAGGACAATCGATGATCCATAGAGAGGAAACATGGAGGAGCTCGCTTCCTGACTTCCGGTCTGTGGTGAAGAAGCAAAATCGCTGAAGTATCATAGGTGTATGCTGAGCTGAGGGTGCTGCCAGTTTGGAAGGACAAAACCTGAGGGAGATCGTTGGCTCGGTTATGGCCAATAGTTCGGTTGGAGAGAAACTCATTGCAGATATATTGCAATCGCTGCCCAGGCCGACTGGAAATATGAAAGGAGAATTGTAGAAATTGTTTTTACTGCTACACCTTTATTCAACACTGGCGAGAGATTCCCATTGGTCCTCTCATAAAACGGCCGCGCCAGCAATTCAAGGATCGCTGCCCTCACTGTGGACATAACCTGTGCTCACAACATTGATAAATGTTGAATGGTGAGATAAATGCTAAACGGAGAGATAAATCGTTGATAAATGTTGAATGGTGAGATCGTTGATTTATTACTGTGCATAAATTTTTTAAGTTGGTTGGTGTTGTTCCCGAGAATGAACAGTGCATCGGTGGCGCAGTTGAGGTGAAGACAAAGTACACCAATCTCCTCTCCCTTGCACCGATTTTGCCTGGCGCGGCCCCCTAGCGCAGATTGTCAATGGAAACAATTTTTTTTTTCTTTCCAGTCGAAATTGGTTTTCTTTCAATTAGTTGAATATGGTAGATTGGTTTCCTTTCAATTAGTTGAATATGGTAGACATGTCCCTTGTAGATTTATATATCATTAAATCATCCAAATTAAATGGAGATAATTATGTCAACTGGAAATTCAAATTAATTATTGTATTTGAGGCGCTCAGTTTGTGGTCAATTGTGAAAGGAGATGAAAAGAAGTATTCAGATACGTTGTCTATCTCATTTGGCAAAGGTATTGATTCACATGTATATAAAAGAAAATATACCTCATATCAGAAATTGTAAGACGTCCAAAGATACATGGGACAATCTCAAAGGTTTGTATGAGACGTCAGATTCAAATAGAATTTTTATTTTCAAGACTAAATTAATGTTTATTAAGATGGAAGTGAATGGACCCATAACTAAATCTCTCTCCGGCATCAAATATTTACAAGATAATCTGGGTGACATTGGTGAAAAAATGTCTGATCTCATGACTATTACATTAAAAGGATTATTGCCATATTATAAAGTGTTCATCTCAGCACTTGCAAGAAGACAGACCCCTCCTACTTTTAGACAGCTCGGCGGAATCCTTCTACAAGAAGAAGATAGAATGAATATTTATGAGACGGAATCACAGACTGCATATGAGGCACTCGTGGCAAGAGGCAGACACTCACACAAAGGAAATCAAAGGAACATACACATAGGCAAGTTCTGTACAAGACATAGAGGTATGTCACACAACGACTCTAATATTAATAGAGAAGTTATATGCCATTACTGTGGAAAATCAGGTCATATTTCTAGAGACTATTTTATAAAGAAGAATCATGAGTCCAATCACATATATAGAAAGCATAATGGAAATTATGTGAGAAAAGACACCACTGATGTTAATGGATTCAAAAATATCAGACTATTTATATATGAACATGATTTGTTTGTTGAAATCGATGACGAGAGTGCATGGTTTATAGATTCGGGCGCTTCTGCCCATAACTCCTGTAATAGAGAATGGTATGATGAGTATCATGAAAAGTATGATGGCAGACACATTTATTTGGGATATAACAGGCCCATTAGAGAAAATTTCAACTCAAAATGGGTCTCCTAAGAAAAATAATAAAATAATAGTTAAAATAATAAAATAATATTTATTAATTTTGGAGGAAGAAAAGAAAAAAACTATTTTTTTGTTTGTATTTTTTACATATATCCATATGATTTTATTCAAATTTCGATCGGGAGAGCTCCCCGGATGTGAAATTAAATTCCGCATCCAACGAATACCCACTGCGCATACATCATCATCACGTTTTTCAGGTATTTATTGTTTTTGGGGTAGCAGGGTCCATCAAAAATATTCCGAGTGGGTACTCGTTGGACGCAGAATTTAATTTTGCATCGAGGGAGCTCTCCCGATTGAAATTTGAATAAAAACACAAGGATATATGTCGAAAATAAGAACAAAAATAATAGTTTTTTTTATAATACCTATCCCCAAATTTATATTAAAAAAATGTTTAACACCTATATGGTATTTAAAATTTAAAGCAATTTCATTGGCTAACACATGATGACATGGAATTTTAGTTATGGTTAAAATGCTCATTTTGAGTTGAACTTTCCTCTAATGACACAGAGTCCAATGTTATGGGGTGATAAGTGTAAATCTACTTGATGGACAACTTAAACAGATTCATAATGTGATGTATGTTCCAAGCATCAAAAATAATTTAATACGTGTTTCTTCTATCATTGATAATGATATGAAAGTTGAATTTGATCAATATAAGTGTCATGTTAAAGATGTCCAATATCATTACAGGGTTATAGCAATAGGATCCAAATTTGGTGGATTATACAAGCTGGATGCAATCAAAGGAAACCATCAACCACTAACATCTTCAGCCATTCCACTAACATCTTCAGCCATTTCAAATGTCAAATTATGGAATCAAAGGTATGGACACCTCAATCACAATGATCTTATGTTACTACAGAAAAATTCTATGGTTGAAGGTCTTCCTATTATCAAAGATGATCATATGGAATGTGTTGCATGTGCACTCAGAAAACAACACATAAATGAATTTCCTAATCATGAAGAGAAGAGACAAACTGAACTCCTTGAATTAATTCATATTGATGTTTGTGGGCCTATGCAGACAACATTAGTAGGTGGTGCTTGGTACATTCTTATATTTGTTGATGACAAATCTAGGCTCACATGGGTTTACTTCATAAGAATAAAAAACGATGTCTTCGAATACTTTAAGGAATTCATGATCAAAGTTGAAAAGAAGACAGGTAAATACATCAAAATCCTCAGATCAGATCAAGGTGGTGAGTACACTTATGGATATTTTAGAAGATACTGTACAAACAACAGAATCCAATAGCATTTTACTGTGACTGATACACCTCAGTAAAATGTAGTTGCTAAGAGTAAAAACAGAACACTAGGGGAATGTGCTCGCAACATGCTCCAAGGTAAAAAAAAATCTGATGCATTTTGGGCTAAAGTAATTAATATTGTTGTGTATTTAAAAAATAGAAGTCCAATAAATAAATTAGAGCTCCAAACCCCATTTGAAGTCTTTGATGGTCACAAACCAGAAATCACTCATTCAAGAATATTTGGTTGTAGGGCCTTTGCTCACATCCCTAAAGATGATAGAATAAAATTGGATGCAAAATCTATTGAATGTGTCTTTGTTGGCTATTTTGATGATCATAAGGCATATAAGTTATTTCATCCTAGTTCTCACAAATTGATTGCAAGTCAAGATGTTGTATTTCATGAGAATAGATATATAAGTAACAGGTTGAACAATGTCGATGAAGATTAGATCCCAGATGATAATGTCAAAATAGATAAAATTGTTCAGAATGTGCAGGAACAACAATAGGTTCAGGAACATGAGTCAAACATGAGTGATACCACCTTAGATGAAGAAACAACAGAAGGCACAAGAATCATGGATGGAACTCCAACAGGTATTATAGTACCTATAAGGTCAAGTCGACAAACTCAACCTCCTATAAAGTTTAGAGATTATGCCTTGATGACTAATGTAATGAATGCCATAGAACCATTGAATTATGATTAAGCCAAAGATAAGGAAGAATGGGTGAGTGCAATGAATGAGGATTATAATTCAATTATGAGAAATAAAACTTGAGAATTAGTAGAATTACCCAAAGGTAAAATACCCATAGGATCTAAATGGTTGTTCAAATCTAAGTTCAAAGCTGATGGTAGTATTGACAAACTTAAGGAAATGTTAGTTGCAAAGGGTTATTTTCAACAAGAGGGAATTGATTTTGAAGAAACATATGCACCAATAGCTAAGTTAAACACAATCAGATTATTTGTTGCATTAGCTGCAAAACAAAATTGGAGAATACACCAGTTAGATGTTAAATCTGCTTTCTTGAATGGTGAATTAAAAGAGGAAGTGTATTTAGTTCAGCCTGAAGGTTTTATGTAGAAAGGTCAGGAGAATCTTGTTTGCAGATTGAAGAAAGCTATCTATGGATTAAAACATGCCCTAGATCGTGGTATATAAAGATTGATTCTTTCTTTAAACAACAAGGGTTTATGAAAAGAAAAAATGATTCAAGCATGTACATTAAGAAAGATAAAGAGCGAAATGTTTTCTTAATATCTTTATATGTGGATGATCTTATTATTACAGGTGGAGCATATTAGTTGATTGAAGATATTAAAAGTCACATGCCTTAGGAATTTGAAATGAAAGACCTTAGTGATTTGCATTCTTGTTTAGGTATTTCATTTTGGAGAGAGTGTGGTAAAACATTCATCACTCAAAGCAAGTATGCAAGGGAAATCCTTCACAAATTTCAAATGAGTGAATGCAAAGGAGTATCAACCCCTTTGGATCAAAATGTGAAATTATACAACAATGATGGATCTAAAGAAGCAGATGGTACTGTGTATCATCAACTAGTGGGAAGTATGAAATATCACACTACTACAATGCCAGACATATCATATTCAGTTAATATCCATAGTTAATTATTGGCTAAGCCGTGTGAAACACATTGGAAAGGTGCAAAACAAGTCCTAAGATACCTAAAAGGAACAATTAATTTTGGTCTTTTATATATTAATGCATTCAATGTTCAGTTGGCAGCTTATTCTAATTCTGACTGGGAAAGGAATCCTATTGACAAAAAATCTATTTCTGGGTATGCTTTTCACATTGGTTAAGAAGTCTTGTCATGGAGCAGTAAGAAACAACCAACGATTCTTTTCATCCACAGAAGCTGAATATAGAGCATTGACCAGTGCTGCTTGTGAAGCCATTTGGTTGAGGCGCGCACTTGAAGAGGTTGGTACACAACAAGAACTAGCTACCAGAATTCAGCACGTGATAATCAAATCTCAATCAAGTTGGCACATAATCCAATCTATCATGCCAGATCCAAACACATTGAGCTGCAACATCACTTTATGAGAGAAAAGATTGAGTCTAAAAATATTGAATTGACTTATTGTAGTACAAATGAAAATGTTGCTGATATTTTCACCAAACCAGTTGGTAGAATCCACTTTGAGGATCTTAGACAAAAACTTGGTGTTGTAAAGAATCCATTTCTTCATTAAGGGAGGTTGTTATTAATAATGCAGAAATGCATTCATTGTTATTTACTAAACATAGACTTATTGGTTTTTAGTTCCTTTGTGATAGGATCATATCCATCATTATTAGATCTTATTTTGATTGATGTTTTACTTATATATGTAACTTTTAGTTACGAATACAATTGAGTTGTCTATGCCAGCCTTTGTGCTCTGTTGATTCTTCTAAATACCTAATTAAGGTAACCACTATCATCACTAAAATTAACAAAAGATGATAACCTAAATATAAAACAAGAAAAAACAGTAACACTAATTTAATTAATAGCAAACAATATAAAATAAAATAAATTAATTTGATAAATGGAAAACATTATAAAAAATAAAGTAATTTAGTCTTTTCTAAAATAAATAAAGTAATTTACTCTTTTCATAAACACTAATAAAGTAGAGATGCGTGTTCAAGGTAACCACCACCATGATCACTTAATGATAACCTAATATAAAAGAAGAATGAAAGTAACACTAGTTTTATTAATAAAATTAACAAAGAATGATAACCTAAATATAAAAGAAGAAGAAAAAGTAACACTAGTTTCATTAATAATAAACATTATAAAAATATAAAATTTAGTTCGATTAATGGCAAACATTATTAAAAATACAAAATTTATGAGTTTAATTTTTGTTTAAAATATGAAATCAATAGCTTATTTTAGATTGAGAAAATTTATATTTTTATATAGACTTTATTATATAAATATTTATGAAACATATATAACATAAAATTTATTATTTTATTTAAAAAATGTTTTTTTGGGTTCGTAAACAATATAAAAATACAAAATTTAGTTTAATTTATGGCAAATACAATTAAAAAATACAAAATTTATGAGCTTAATTTTTGTTTAAAATATGAAATCTATAAAATTTATGAGTTTAATTTTTGTTTAAAATATGAAATCTATAGCTTACTTTAGAAAGAGAAAATTTATATTTTCATGTAGATTTTATAATATGAATATTTATGAAACATAAAGTATATAACATGAGATTCATTATTTTATTAAAAAATGTTTTTTTTAGGGTTTTATAATTGCATACTTAAATGTTTTGCCTAGAATTTTATATGGTTTTTACAATAGTTAAATTTGATATAGTTTTTACAATACTTTTTCCCTTTTGAATGGATCATTTTAAGAGGTTGAAATATTTATATAAAATATGGAATATATGGTTTTATTTGAATGAATCGGTGTTTATAGTTTTTTTTTTCTAACTTAGTGGTCATTTATGTAACTTTGAACATATTTTTGATGGAAAAATTGCTGAAAAGGCATATTAAGTCTGGATATCCTGAATAATAAGATGGTCACAACACCCATACTAGTATTTCCTATTAAATTGAGCACATAGATTTGTAGACAAACACACAACTCACATGATAGATCACACAATTTACTCAGTTATTGAAGAATGAAACAATGCAAAAATGGCTTGTAGCTATGAACGCTTTTCATTAATCAAAGAGTAATTAGATCGATAATTACACTGAAGTATAATGGCTTTAATAACCACAAGAAATTTGAATCCACATGAGGAAGTTCAGATTGATTAGACTCTACTTGACTATAGGTAACCAAGACCTTGTCTAAATCACTATTGGAGGACTCAGTAGTTAACTAACCTTGTCTAAACCATAACTGGAGTTCATCGGAGCTCTAAAACACAACTCAAGTGTTACATTCAGTGTTGACTAAGGTTAACTGACTGTGGTAGGTGAGAAATGCGCCCCACATGAGTGCAGTCAAGTAAACCTAGCGCTAACTGAATGTAGAGGACTAGAACTAAATGTAACTGACTCCTAACTTAGCTTAACCAGTCATCAACTGAAGTGAACTGACCTTGGTTGGTTTCGGCACTCCCAGTGGCTTCCTAAATTGTATGGATTGGTCTAGGAGGCTCCTAAACTAATGTAATCAAGTGCAATCAGTGGCAGTGAGCCTCAATTAGTGTTCCCCACACTTTAGTAACTGAAACATGTGCCCCAATTAGGTCAAGTTGACTTAATGGTGCCAATGACTATAAATAGACTGGATGGACTCCCAATTTAGACATATGACCAAATTGGACAAGGGAGGATTAACAATCCTAGCAGCCCCCCTAAATGCTAAGTTGGAGAATCTGTGGGCCCTGTTAACTAAGACCATAGGTCACCCATTACATCAAGTAAAGTAAAGTAACTGCTTAAAAACAAGGTGCTGGGGAAAAACCACATGGGAAAAAATCCCCCCCTCTAATTAAGCAGGTAGAATCGGGATCAATCTGGTTCTTCTGTGCACAGGTCTCTTGGGGCCTGGCATGTGAACCTCTCCATCATTATGTCTGGAGGAATTTTTCTCTTTGGAAGAAGAATGATATGCTCAACTAAATCAGAAATATAAAAAGCTGTCGGATGAAGATTGGACCCATGTAGAGCAACTGAAATCAATTGAAAAGTGAGAAAAGGTTCTTGAGAATTTAGAGAAAGTGAGGAACACTCAAGAAACTGATATGTTTCAGCCATGAACATAAAACCATGAGTGGTAATAACAGCCCCAAGTGTTAGGAGTAGGTGTCCAGGCGGATGCATAAAATCTTCCTCTTTACTAGTTCTGTGAGGAGATGAGCATGTGATCAATGGTAGAGAGGCACTGGGACAGTTGAGAGCAAATGATTGAGATCCATAGTCTGATATATCTTCTAAAATATATAATGAATCACATAATAAAATATCAGCAACTTCATATGAGGAAACTAACACCAAATCCCCATCAGCAGTTTTGAAGAGAAAGTGTGGTACTTGAGTTTTCACACCAGAATTGGTGAGAGCAGCTACAAGCATGACTGAAGGATTTTGGATTTTAAAATATGAACCAAATAATATTAGATCAAAAAGTAAATCATATCTAAATAGGTTCAAAACAGAACCAAAATTGTGACATGAAATCAAATCCCCAGCAGCAGTTTTGTAGGAGACTTGCGGTACTTGTTTCTTCACACCGTTGATGAGAACAGCTACAAGTGGTACTGAAAGATTATGAATTTGATATATTAAACCAAGCAATATCAGATCAGATCTAAATAAGATCATATCAGATCCAATAAGGTTAATATTATATTCAAATAAATGGTTAACCGAGACGGTGGATGCACATCTTTCTTCTTCTTCAAAATTCTGAATTTAGGTGCATGCAATCCTGCAGGAATTTGCTGGAAAATATAGATCATGGGGAGTGAATGGATCACTCTGGTAATCTGATATTTCTTCCAAAATATCCAAGGTATCACATATTTTCACACCAGCAACAAAATTAGAGGGATAAAAATCAAATTTTTCTTCACTTTCGGAAGCAGTTACTGGTAAATTTTGCATAGAATTTAAAGGAAAATCATCGGTGAATGTTTGCATTGAAGTGCAGCAGAATTTTTCTTCAATATCATAGATTCGAATGTCTTCTTTTGTTTCAAAAATATGAGAAGATGAGATATCAGAGACCTCATGAACTTTCGAAGCATCAGGAGAAGGAGTCATTGCATGGAGACTGTCTTCAATTTGAATTGACTGTGTAGAAGTTTCTGCTTCTTCTTCATCTTGAACAACTTCATCAGAGAGAGTGGAGGCCGAGATTTTTGGATCAAGGATGCTTATGGTGCTGGATGTGCTCTCCAAAGTGCTATTATGATCCTCATCAATCATTCCAAATGTTCTGTTCAATATTGTCCAGAGTTCCTGTGGATCTTTAATAGATCTATTGAGGTAGTGCAAGCTAGGAGAAAGAGCCATTTTCATTATTTCAAAAGCTGCATCCTTTGCATTTAGCCAGTCATTTTCACTCTCAAAAGACTTTCTACCGAGTCCATTAGACACTCAAAGGAGATCTTGTCTTTTAAGAAATATAATTATCTTCACCTTCCATTCATAATAGTCTGAGGATCGGGTTAGAAGAGGAACTGATGAATCCATTCGAAGTTGTACCTGCAAAACAAAAAAATGATCCAGTAGGAGATATGAGGAGGAGAAGTGCCTTGTCTGCTGAGGCTCTGATACCATATTAAATTGAGCACATAGATCTACAGACAAACACACAACTCACATGATAGATCACACAATTTACTCAGTTATTGAAGAATGAAACAGTGCAAAAATGGCTTGCAGTTGTGAATGCTTTTCATTAATCAAAGAGTAATTAGATCGATAATTACAATGAAGTACAATGGCTTTAATAACCACAAGCAATTCGAATCCACATGAGGAAGTTCAAATTGATTAGACTCTACTTGACTATAGGTAACCAAGACCTTGTCTAAATCACTATTGGAGGACTCAGTAGTTAACTAACCTTGTCTAAACCATAACTAGAGTTCATCGGAGCTCTAAAACACAACTCAAGTGTTACATTTAGTGTTGACTAAGGTCAACTGACTGTGGTAGGTGAGAAATGCGCCCCACATGAGTGTAGCCAAGTAAACCTAGCGCTAACTGAATGTAGAGGACTAGAATTGAATGTAACTGACTCCTAACTTAGCTTAACCAGTCGTCAACTGAAGTGAAATAACCTTGGTTGGTTTCGGCACTCCCAGTGGCTTCCTAAATTGTAGGGATTGGTCTAGGAGGCTCCTAAACTAATGCAATCAAGTGCAATCAGTGGCATTGATCCTCAATTAGTGTTCCCCACACTTTAGTAACTAAAACATGTTCCCCAATTACGTCAAGTTGACTTAATGGTGTCAATGACTATAAATAGACTGGATGGACTCCCGATTTAGACATATGACCAAATTGGACAAGGGAGGATTAATAATCCTAACATTTCCAGACTAGAAGAAGGAATTTCATGTACATGTCGATGCGTCGTCTGTCGCACTCGACATTGTACTTATGCGGTTTGTGAAATGATCCATTGATCATCCCATTGCCTTTGCTAGCAGCAAATTGTCAATAACAAAGAAGAATTACACTACGACTGAAAGAGAAGGATTTTTTATGGTGTATGTGCTACAACAAAATCGACACTATTTGTTAGGTGGATATTTCAATATCTTCACAAATGATTCAACAATGAAATACCTAGTGAAAAATCCAGTGTTCAGGGGGGGAGATTTGTAAGTGGCTCCTCCTTTTCCAGGAATTTGATTTTGAAGTTATTATTGAGCAAGGCTGACTAAACTCAAAACTAGAACACCTATCAAGAATTGAAAGTGGAGAAGAATCTGTGAACCTCAACGATAGTCTTCCTTATGTGCAACTATTTGCGATCACGATGTTTGATGACCAATACAAATATATTATACATTTTTTTAGTACATGATGTCCACCCAAAGGATTTAGTACTGCGTAGGAAAAACAATTAGTAGTGTGAGAGACATACTTCCAATTGATATCTGGAAATCTATATAAAATGGGACCGGATGAAATTCTTCATCATTGTGTATTGAAAAATGAGCGACCAATGATATTAAATGATGTACATGTTGTTGTTACAGGAGGCCATTATGCTAGAAAAGATACAGTGCAGAAGATATTGGAAGTGGGATTACGGTGGGCCACTTTACATGTGGACACTAGAGAATATTGTCCCAACTATGATATTTGTCAGGGAACTGGAAAACCATCGCAATGGGATGAAAATTTTCTAGTACCTCAAATAAATTTGCATGCATTTGAAAAATGGGCTATTGATTTTGTCGGACCTATTAACCTACCAGGAAAGAGAATAGGTGCAATATACATTATTACTGTGACAGATTACCTAACTAGATGGGACAAAGAAGCACTAGTGAAGGATTGTACTGCTTCGACTAATTCCAAATTTCTGTTTGACACTATTGTCACTAGATTGAGATGCCTGAAATGTTTTATAAGTGACCAAGAAACACACTTTGTCAATTAGTTGATCAAATAATTAATTGAAGAATTCCAGATTCAACATAGGACGACAACACCATATCACCCACAAGCGAATGGTGCTCTCAAATCATTCAACAAGATCATAGAGAACACATTGACAAAGATTTGCAATGCCCAAAGAGACGACTAGGACCAGAAATTTTTTGCAATACTGTGGGCATATTGCACGTCATGTAAGAAGTTTTCAAGCCAAAATCCATTCCATTTAGTGTATGGAAAAGAGGTTGTTATGCCATTGAAATACATTGTATCCAGTTTAAGGATTGTTGCAATCATGGAAATGATCGATAGTGGTCTTATCAAAGAAAGATTGTCACAACTTGTACAACTGGAGGAAGAGCGGTTTTCCACAAGTTATCACCAAAATGTTGAAAAGAAATGACATAAAGTATGGCATGACCGACGCATTAAGAATACCCAATTACAGGTCAAAGTACTTGTATACCTCTATGATAGTAAGTTCTTAAGGCATCTGAGCAAGATGAAAAAACATTGGCTGGGGCCTTATGTTCTCATCAAAATCACTAAGGGAGGTGCAGTACAACTAAAAAATTAGATGGAACACCTCTCAAAGGATTAGTGAATGGAATTCGATTGAATATTTACGAGGATAGTCATAACCTAGTTGACTAAAAAAAAGAGAAAAGAAAAAGACAAAAATATGCATATTTATGAATATTTATGTGTCGAGTCGCAGACAATGTGTTAGTCGAGGAAAAAAAAAGTGTTCATAGACTATTTGTTTGTCCCAAAAGAAAAATATTGGTGCACACTCTTCATCTGTCGCAAGGGAATAAATGTGTCCAAGGATAAAAACTGGTCGCGGGAAGAAACGAGGTGTCGCATGGGGAAATTTGGTCGCAAGAAGATAGCTGGACATAGTTGAATTATAAACATGGGATATTTTTGTGACATACATTTTGGTCACTTTCGTAATTATTGCACAATAAATACCAATGAGGTGACATGGAAAGTGATGGTTGAGTGACGATTTCCTTATAATTATTCAAATGATTTCCCCATGTGATAGAAATCGCTACCACCTTTCCAATTTATTTCCCGCTTGTGCGAAGGCAAGACTGCTTCAATAGACGAATGCATATCATCATTGCACTAAAGTATCATTCATTCTATTTGCACCCAACTGAGTAAACTAAGTTTTTATGTTTTCAACTCAGAGAGTCAAGGATATTTTTCAGAGAGTATGGTCATATCTATTTCTAGCGCAAGCACTACACAGGGACTTGACTTAGTGAACCTCTCACATAGCACGTGTGATCATGGGATATTAAAGAATACCCTTTATTTCGAGAGATATTGACCCAAACTATTTTTGTTGAAACCCCCTCCCAATACTTAAAACCTCCTCCCCACCCCTTTTTATAGCTCAATCCTTATAAACCACCCTACCCAGCCCTACCTTAAACCCCTCATCCCCCCAATACCTGCAATATATTGGTTTGATTTTTGATAATTTTAAAACCCACAATAGGAACTAACATGATAGTATATTGGTCAACAAGTGAAGCCTCCATGAAGCACTGTTGCAGAATTTGGTGTCGTGACCCCTTCACCAACACTCATTATGGAAGGCATCGCTGCATATGTTCCATCATCGTCCATAATTGTTTGAGTCGACTACATACCACAATTGTATGAATACAAACCACATTCCACATGTGTTCCAATGAGGTCGAATACATACCACATTTGTCTTACTACATACCATAGGCCATGCATGTTCCAGTGCGATTGACTACAAACTACAGTTGTTTGAGTTGCAGGATTTAGATGGCCCGCCAGAGGAACAACATAGTGATGTGTCAATACCCATCCCACCAATAAATACTCAAGTGTTGGGTGAAGCACTCGACTTAGGGACAACAGAGCTAAATTCCATGGCCAGAAGCTTGGGCCATGTCACTATAGATTTCTTTGCATTGTCGATGTATGAAGTATATGCCATTTAGAATGTTGCGGTCATAGAAATGAAGGTAAGAGAAGGCGCATTAGTCAAGAAAGTTAGAGAATTGAACGAGATTGTTCATGATATGAAGAAAGTAGTCAAAGAAGCAGGATAAAAAGCTAAGACCCAGGAGGAAAATAGGCATCAACTCGACGTAGTCGTCACACTTGCCTGCAACAATTTTACTGATGAAGGAATTAGCAATGAAATGTTCGTAGAAGCCAAAGTGTTTCAACTTGGGGAGATTGTAGAGAACCTCCGCAAGAAATTTGCAAAGTTGGAATCATAGGTGACACCCAGTACATGTCTAGAAGTACTAGAAGAGATAAGAAATGAAGTCACAGATGTTGCGAAGAGAAAATAAGAGGCAAAGGTACTTTTTTCCAAAATAGTCAACCAAATTTCTCATACATGGGAAGATTTGATTGATGATGAGGAGTTAGAGAAATCCATAGAACAATTGCGCACTACTGAGACAAAGGGGAACCAGTTGAAGAATGAGATGAAGATATTGTTATTAGTAGAGAAACTAGCCAAGTCTGCTAACATGAAGAGGCTGCTGCAACAACAAGTCGCATCATTGTGAACACAACAACAAAATAGGACTGATAGGGTCTTCGAATTGCAAGCACAAGCAAATAAAATGACAGGTATAATTCAACCTATACACCAAAAAGTGTGACAAGTAGTAGAGTTAGCAAGACTTATAACTTCGGAACACATCAATTCCAAACTTGTCGAAAATTTCAAGAGGACTGAAAGAGAAGTACGCGAGGAGACTGAGCGCATAGTGAAAACCTTTTAGGATTTTCAAAGTAAATTTGTAACAACAAAGGTCTTAAAGTAATGTGGCTTGGGAAGAGCCATAAGTGAGTGTTGGGGACTTGTTGGGCCTAGGACAAGTTATGGTAGAATTCAGCCCAAATTTTTCTTTGGAAGATAAATAATCTAGTCGCAAGACATAAGAGAGGATGTGACAGAAGAGAAGCTATGATGGGAGAGCACCCATGAAGGAAGGATTGGAGATAAGAAAAGCCGCGGTAGAAGAAGAGAAGAGTAGTGAAAATGATAGCTTGATTGATCGTGGGTAAGGAGTTAGTTAGAATAAAGCACGCTTTTAGTAATAAAGAATCATTGTATTTTGGACTGATAGTGCCTATTGTCAGTTGTAAATGAATGTAGGAGAATAGAAATGAAATCATGTCGGCTAATAGAAAAGAGTCGGTTGATTAGAACAACTAGAATCTTATAAAAGAGTGAACCCAAGTTTTGTGTGGAACTTATGCTGGTTATTTGATTTTTGTTAGAAAAGAGAAGGAGAGAGTCGATTACCTAGAGGAAAGATCTAGGGTGTGTGAATATTTATGGAGGAGTGCAGGAGAGAGGAAGTAGCTAGAACTAAAACCTGAGAGGATGAGAGGGGAGAAGTATGCCTGAATTGTAAAGAATACCTAGAGAAGAGTCAACAAGCTTAGTGCGTAGACAAAAGGCGCTAATATATTTCGCATTCCAAATGTAGAGCACCTTTGTGGTTTTTCCCAGATGGCTTTCCAGTTTAACTGTTTCCATTGTGTATCATTGATTAATGTCCTTATGTCTGTTGCATGTATGTTATAAATAAGTAAATCTAAATGTGTCGCTCTGCATTTTTTTTTATGAAGAATACCTCATATGTGTCTTCCGCACTACTAATTGGATGAATATGTAATAAAGCCATTATGTTGATTATTATGTTATGTGTCAACTGGTAATTAGATGGGTATCTTGAATGAAAAGACAAGGGATAAGAAGCATAAACCCTAGCTTCATTCGAGCGTTATGATAAGGTACAATAAGAGTAGAAATCCCCACCTAGTTGCATAAACTTGGTTCTGGAATTTCCCCATAAGGATATCTCGAGTGAGACTACATATGCATTGCAGGTGCTACTGGCTGATCCCTTCTTTGTCGGGACGATATCTGGGTCTTTATTGATGATCAAGGACCTGAACCTGGGTCGATCGTAGGAGAAAGCCAACAACATTCAAATTTAAGGAGAAGTTGTGGTGCAATAAAAAGAATAGAAGATAATTGAAAAGTAAGATATCGAAAGTAGGTGATAAGCCCTAATCGAGAAGATCAAAAGAATTTTGTCTGTTTTAACTAGCATCAAAGAGAAACTCAACATTCTTAAAATAAGAACAAACTCTTGCGAGCTCCATAGTGAAATACAGTGTTGGACAATTCCTAAAACATCATGGGATGAAAGAATTTGTAATCTTTGTGATACTAAAAGGGTTGAAGATGAAACTCAATTTCTCATAGAATGTCTAGCATACAACCACATTAGAGCACAATTTCAAAATATTTGTTACAACACTGAACTTCCTAACCTTTTAACTCGTCGCTATTATGGTGATTTAGGAAAACTTCTCTTAAACAATTTGGAGAACATAAATAAAATGCTAAAGAAAAGCAAGTGGTTTCTTACTTTTTTTTTAAGATCCCATAAACCAAAGTTGTTCTTAATAAACATTTTTAGCTATCATCATCATAAAAATTATGTTACATTTTTCTTTACATTTTTTTTTTTAATATAAAGTTAAATATTTTTTTAATGTAAAATTAGAGTTTGTATCTTTTGGAAAGTCAAAATTATAACAATTTTTTTGGGTTATAATCACTCTTGTAGCATAAGGAAATATATATTCCGAGAACTATCATACTTAGGCATGTAAAGTTATTTATCACTAATGGTTGGCCTACCAAAAAAGAACTTAGACATGTAAAGTTATTTATCGCTAATGGTTGGCCTACCAAAAAAAATGAACTCAGACGTAAAGTTGTTTATCGCTAATGATTGGCCTGCACTTTTACAATATATTGTCAATGGTATTTGTGCTTTCGATGATAAGTTTTTCGTTCATGATGGTGGGTTGATAAGGTCTGGAATTTGACGTTTTAGAGAACGTTTTTTTCATTTTTACATGTATTTGACATGTAAGTTTTTGATAAATATAGGTAAAAAATTATTTGAAACGTTAATTTGAGGTTTATGAATTTAGATTATTTGTCAAAATTTTTAATACCTATGTTAACTACTAAAACTTAGCTAATAATTATTGGCAATTATGTTGGGTCAGCTCCTGAGCTGCTCTTAATTTCCAGTTAATCAAGGAACACATAAATACTAGACTTCTCTATTTCCCTATATGTGTATTGTATTTATTTATATTTTGTGTTTCTAATTGTATTATTAGTCTTCTAGTCCGAGCTTTGAAATTTTTCCAAGGAAAACCTCTAAAATTTTCTCCTTTAAAATTTTATAATTTACTTAATTAGTAAATTTTTATAGAAATATTTTACTCATATATATATATATATATATAATATAAAAAAATATTTTATTTACATTTATATATAATATTAAAAATAAATTGACACTCAGTAAAATTGGTTAAACGGTCAAATTATAAGCGCCAAAAACTTGAAACCGTCATTAAAAATTTATTGACAAGCACAAGAAAATTGAATTTCCAGGCCTGGTTGATATATGTTATCTCCATCGTTCTGGGATTGTTGTACGTTGTTTGTTTCAAATCTTGGTGAATTAGTCAATATTGCACTCATGTTTGATATCAACTTATAAATGTCATGTTTTAGCAGGGATATAGAGGACTGAACTTCCTATTCATTCTGGGTTCTTGCTTATATTTGGCTTGCCGATGTCTCAAATTTTGATGAACATTCAAATTCATTTATTTGGCTCCTTTCTTTAAGAGTACCTGGAGTAGAAGGTGCATGGTCTAAGCATGATACCTTATAAAATATGGAAACCATAGTACTTGCTAGGAATAGAAAACGCATGGTGCTCCATGAAAAATGAAAACCATACTTGAATATTG
Source organism: Pseudotsuga menziesii (assembly GCA_001517045.1). Taxonomy (NCBI): domain Eukaryota; kingdom Viridiplantae; phylum Streptophyta; class Pinopsida; order Pinales; family Pinaceae; genus Pseudotsuga; species Pseudotsuga menziesii. Next base: position 15,496 of record LPNX010916311.1, on the reverse strand, counting down.
AAGGGAACCAAGGGATTGTTATACATTGTATTAACCAATACTAAATAATTGAAGTTTTGTTCATATGAGCTCATAGTGAATATGTTATTGTCAAGAACGTTAAATACAATGAACATAGAAAAAAGTATGATGTGTTAGCATTATAGTTATGTTAATATGTTAATAAAAAGAGAATAGGAAGGTGGTGTGGGATTAATAGGATGCTCAAAGGAGGGAAGACGTAAATGCAATAGGACATGGAGACCGCCAAAGAGAAGTTTCGGTTATATATCAAAATTAGAGCATGGTGGAAAGAGAAGTGGAATGTGGTATACAGAGAATACTAAAATGAAGGTGGAAGTAAATTAATTAATTGTTTATTGGAAAAAACATTGTTTTGTTGATAGCAAAATTGCATAGATAATGTAAGTAAAAACTACATAAGCTTGCCTTGGTTAAATGTTAATGTTAAAGGACAATAGCCTTGGGCTATTATAGTCAAGTGAACATAAATTAAATTTCAACTAACAATACCATATTCTTGTTTAATACAATATCATATTCTTATTTAATACATCACTAACCAGATTCTCAAATATACTTGATTAGAAATAAGATTCTCAAATATACTTGATTAGAAATAAGTTTGGTTGGATCAAATACTGAATGATAGTACAATTGAGCTATGTTTGTCATGCGAATAGAAATCTCAACCAACAATGACATGAAATAAAAATAATCCTTGGAAAAGCCTTTAAACTAGGACTTATATGACCACAAGATGCAATCACCACTTCCAAATAAAATGGCATCAAGATTTTTATAAGCACATTTTCACAAATTTATCACATATTTCAAGATAATATCATAAACTTTATCCATACCAAAATTTAATCTACAAACAATCATACAACCGTTGTTTTAACTACCTAATGCTATCCAATGGATAGCCAACAAACTTATCATGTATGCTTGGGTTGGAGCCAAACTTCTCTAGGTCTTTGTTAGTGAAGAAAATAGAAATATCAACCAAGTTTGGAAGAGTCAAACAATGAAAGAGAACAAAGTTCGGCTATCGTAGTAAAGCCGAAAGAAATCTCAACCAAAGATGACATGACACAAATATGATCCCTTCAAAAGTCTTTAAACAACATGAACAACTAGCAATTCTACGATTATAAGATGTAATTGCCACCTCCAAAATCAAATCACAACAATGTTTTCATAGACACATATTCACAAATGTATTATATATTTCAAGACAATTTATGAGAAACTCTATTCAAAGTAACATATGAAGCTACAAATAATCATTCAAACATTCTTTTAGCAAATTAATCTTATTTAATACATATCCAACAAGCTTATGATCCAAGGCAAATGTCATAGATTCCAAGACAACCTATGGAGCTCTATTCGGACGAATATAGACATATGTAAACAACCATTCAACCATTGTTTTCACAAGATAATCTAACATTCAATCCATATCCAACAAACTTCCCATCCATGCTTGGATTAAAAACAAACTTGGTTCGAGAAATGTCGAAGGACGACAGACATGGGTTATGGCACTCAATCCAATAAAAATCCCAAGCAACAACAACATAATCGTATTTAATGTATCACCAACCAACTTCTCATCCATATCCGGTTTACTTAGATCTTTAGTTGAGTAAATGTTGATCGACGATAGACTTGCATAATGGCAATGAATATGATAAAACTCTCAAACAACAATAACATGACAAAAAAGAGTTATTGCATAGGCCTTTAAACAACAAGAACGACAAGGAATTTTATAACCATAAAACACAGTCACCATTTCTAATATCAAATGACAACAATGTCTTCATAGGTGCATATTCACAAATACATCACATTAATGAAAATATGACTCAATGTTGAGCACGTTAGGAAACATGATTCAATTCCTAGGTAATCTACTCTTCAACAAACTTAACATGCTTCATAACATATTATATTTTCCATTTTGAATAAACAAATAGAACACGTATTGAAAAGGACAAACCCCTCCAGAACACAAAGACTAGTAAAATACCAAACCCCACTAAACTAGTAATAAAATCGCAATAGAACCCTAACAATAACATGTGAGAAAGAATACTTCCAAATCAAATGACAACATTTTTTTTTGTAGGCGCATATTCACAAATGCATCACAATAAAGGGAAACGAGACTTAGTACAAATAATGTTTCCAAATGAGGCAACTCATGGTTGAATTTCTAGCGAGTGTAATCTTCAATAAACTAACTATGCTCATTGCAAATAGAATTAACCAAATTATTTCAAACTTTGAAATCATAGAAACAAAATGTAGATATATGGAGTCAAGCCCATAGAAATATCAAACCAATAGCATCATAATCTTATTCAATGAATCACCAATCAACGTCTCATCCATACTCGGGTTACATATAACCTTGTTTGGGTCAAAATGTTGATGAAGGCCAAACTTACACTATGGTAATGAAGCCAATAGAAATCTCAACCTAAATTGCTTCGAACAAAAAGAACAACCAAAAACTTTCTGACCATAAGATACAATTGCCATGGGAACATATTCATAAAGCCATCCCATCATATATATATATGCCTTCAAACAAAAAGAAAAACCAAAAACTTTATGACCATAAGATACAATTGCCATGGGAACAAACCAAAAACTTTATGACCATAAGATACAATTGCCATGGGAACATATTCATAAATCCATCCCATCAAAGGAAAATTGGACTGAATGACGTGTAGGCCATCATACATGATTCAATTTCTAAGCACTCTAATATTAATCAAATATAATATGTTTCATTACATATTCAATTCTTCATTTTTAAATTCAACATCTAGATCATGAGACCAAATACCAAACCCCACCAAAAATCCAAAAACACAAATCCAAGTGAAAGAGAAAACCCCGGTAGACCAATAAGAACACAATGGAACCCTAGCGATAACACTATGAAAAATAAAAATTCCAAATCAAACGACAATTGAATCTTTTCATGGGCACAAATTCACAAATTCATCTCATAAAGGGAAAATAGGGCTCATCTTCCTAAGCGAGACAACCATGGGTTCATTTCCCAAGTACTCTAATGCATAACACCACTACTATGCTACATTGTGAATAGAACTAACCCAAACCATTTTAAGATATGAAATTGAAATAATCTAGTGTAGAATTAAAGATACCTTAAAATCCTTTACAATTTCTCTAACTATTTTAAAATTCAACTTTCAAAACAAGTGTCCTAAGGCCTAACTCCATGAGAACACCAAGAACACAAGGTGTCATAGCCACAATCAAACACGCTTCACTTATGTGTTTTAACCGTAGCGTGTGGCACTTCCAAGAGGCACCTTGATGACTTGGTCACTCAAGAGCGTCTTAGCAGACTATGCCTAACCCTGCGGAAGCTTACTTATCATTTATCTCGTTCTTATTTACTTAACCAAATTTCAGTGCATGCATCAAGTAAATATACACAAGAGATAAATGTAAAGGTGGGGTTTCCAAACTGGCTTCCCCGTTAACTTCTATATTAAGAAACGACTTTTACAAAGATGGAGTTGCCACAAACCAACAGAGCTCTGGGTGTGTTCCCAACCAGCAAATACACCTCCATTTACAAAATACAACAAGTCGAGTTGACCCCTCTGTGGGCGTCCAACTCTCAATACTGTCGACCTGCTACACCCTGGGCTGGTGCAAGCTAATGCTGGTCACTTATGATGCGTTTGTTACAATGGACTTCTGGAAAAACAAAAATATGAATGTCAAAAATCAATATTAGAGGTACCTACACAAATTTTTGGAATATGGTGTAAGAATATGAAACGTGGACAATCTAATTACCTTCCGGAATATATAACTTTTATTTATGGAAACTGAGTAT
>LPNX010916287.1:830569-844156 GCA_001517045.1 Pseudotsuga menziesii | reverse complement strand
CTTAAGTTGCTTAAAAGAAGATGCTCCAGAATATCTTGCTTGTTTCCCATTATTCCAAGAAGAGAATGAGCATGAATGCACTTCAAGTTTCCTTGTGAGTGATCTGGCAAACCACTGCTAAGGATGTGGGTTCATATGGTGGTGGAAAGACATATTTTGTATCAAATCCAAAAGAATATTACAAATAAGAGTTACAGTCACCTCTGGAGCCACATACGGAAGAAGAAAACAAGACCACACCGCTTGGGTGTGAACCAAAAAATTTGGTGGAGGAGCAGGCGACCAAAGTATCTGTATAAGAAGATGGTAATATGAACATGGATGATAAAGGTTCTGATTTTTTCAATATCCATGTTCATCTGCAACCATATTATCCATGGGAGGATGAAAATACTTCATGTGTGGATGAGGACTGCAAAATGAAGGCCCATTATGAAGGAGAGGAATTCGCTCCTAGTTTCTCTGTTGGTGATCCAAAAATCAGTGCAAAGAAGGTTGATGTTGTCAATGGTGATATGGGACCTTTTGGATCATATCCAAAAGAAGAAAATATATCAGATCTAAAATCGTCAATTGATCTTCCTAATGAAGTAGGAGACAAGCCCCCACCAGCTAGGTGTAAACTAGAAAATTCGAAGGAGAAAAATATGATGCAAAGGGAGGAAAACAGTTCAGAATTTTGGACTCTCTTGCAACATGATGAAGCTGTAATGAAAAGGCATGAAACTATTTCTGATCACATCTCATTCCAACCTTCAGAGATACCCTCCACTTCACATCATGGAAGTGAGTGTGCAAAAAATTCAAAGGCTGACATGTATGTTGAGGATGAGTTTTGTGTGGTGGATCCATGCCACAAGAAAAATGGTCATATATGTCAGCTATTAGAAGAAGAAAGCTTGTTGGAGGATATTCTTGGTGAGCCGCATCATTTGAGTGGATCACTAAAGGAGGGCAGAAAGAAGCTTAGGGAAGCCATGAAAGACTTTGTTGACATCAATGCCTTGGTGGCAAGATGTTGTTGGAAAGCTTCTGGTAGAGATATGGAAGGAGAATCCTTTATGGACGAGTGCATAGCACTGAAAGAAGGAATGGCCAAGATGAAGGAGAGCTATATGAACTTAATATCTGATAGAAAATATCTCATCATGGTGGCTGAAATGTACCATAGTGCACTCAAGAAGGAAGAAGAAAAATCAGAAAATATCACTAATAAGTTGGAGATCACCAGTAACTTATTGAAGAGCACACAAAGATTCCTTCAAGAGTCAAAGTTACAGATTTGTCAACTTCAAAAGGAGTTGAAGGTGTCACGCCTTTCATGCTGCATGGAAGGAAATATTTTGGGTATAATGGAGGAACCTCATGTGCAGGACAACCATGAGGGAGGAGCATATTTGCAGGTGCTTGTGAAAATCTACGAGGAAGAAAATATGGGCCAAGCACTCATTGAGATTGAGAGGAAGGATGAAATGTTCTTCTCCTTCAGAAAGATGGATGATCGCATTCAATATGGATCATAAATTATAATTCCTTGTTCATCCATTGATTGGGTAGATAGAGGCACCTTGGGAGGTAAAGAATTTTATTTCTGCAATAATTGTTTTATTGTGACTGACATTGTCTTGACATGTGAATAGCAACAAAGACTTATTTTGCAACTATTAGATACCTCCCATACACATGCACATGAGGTGCATTCTGATTTGCATGTTCTCGAGGAGTTTGAGGTCAAGCAATATGAAGACCAAGCACTTGCATGGCTCGTAAGAGATTATGAGTTGCCTCTAGGAAAATGCTGTACAATTTTGGAGGAGGCACATGATCACACTGTAACTGAGAAAACTAATGGAGGAAGTTGTGGATCCATTATCTTGATGGATGAGAATTGTAGAGATTTGGCTCACAATTATTCACCCCACACTTCTATTTCAGCCACACCATGTGGGGATGAAAATTGGGTGAAAAGATTTTTTTTGTTGATGCCACAAGAGGAGCATGATACTTCCACTCTTCCAGTTGATGGATTGATGGTCAAGCCATGTGGTTTGACAAGTTCATTAGTAGTATCTAAATTATTCCCACCTGAATCATTCAACATGAAAGTTTGTTTGTCCATTGATTGGGCGGCTAAACACATGATTGAGATGTGTGTACTGGAGGGTAAACATTTTGCTTGCATCAATGGAGAGACATTGGACACATCCGAGAAATTGTATGAGCAGTGGCATGAGCATGTATGGTTGCTATATGATGCTTTCAGTATACATGGAGGGGCATGGGATAACCGCCTGTGTATTCATAACAACAGTGACATGAGTTCCAGTGCTAGCTTGCACATGGATTTTCATACTTTAGAGAGGCTCAAGATGATTTGGTCCCACATTAAGAAGTTCCATGCTTGGTGGGAGAGTCTCAAAGATATCTAGTTTGGCATGGGAAGTGATCAATTGTTAGTGTGGTGGTATGATTTTCACATCCTCATTTTCATCTTCTACGATGATAGAATTTTGTTGTTGTTATTGATGTTTGGAAGGGGGCAAATAATACCATGGGACCCTGGCATTCTTTGGAGTGCAATATTTACAAAAGGGGCAGAAAAATTTGGATCCTTGCAAAGGAGGAAGTGGGATCCTTAAAGGGACCTTGAAAGTGTTGACTTTGTCAAGTGTTTAGGGGTTAAACATTGAATCAATTAATGATTCCTAGGAATTTTGATTCTTTAAAACTATGGAGGCATGTAATTTCTAAATTCATGTTATTTGTAATTAGTTAATTATTATGAAAAATAATTAATGGTGGAAATGAGTTGTCAAGGAAGGAGGGTGCATTAGGCAACTTTCCTTGGATGGGAAAATGGAAACAATGCAAAAGAAGGAAAAAGAAACATGTCATAGAAAAGATAGAAAATATCCAAATTAGTTTCCAATTTGGTGCCAGGATGAAAAGCAAGAAAAGATTACATTATGCACTAACTTGCTAATTACTCAAGGAGGGCGCAATTTCTATTTTGGACTGAAGGATACAAACATGGAAACATTTACTAAGCTTCATACTTGCTATTTTTCTCAAGGAGGTCGAATTTCCACTTTGGGTTAAGTTATACAAAAAAGGAAACATCATTTGCAAACCAAAATTGCTAATCCCATCAAGGAGGTCCACTCGTGGCTTAGGAACACGATTGGCAAGTGGGTTACTTGTTCAACAAAGAAGGACTTGCTCAACAAGTCAACCAAGGTCTACTCAAGCGAATTTCCAACTCCATTATTCAATTTGGTTAATGAATGTTTTGTAATTGATTGAAGCTTAAGCTTCATTTCTAAGTGGTGATCCTTAGTCTCTTGGGTGATGTGCCCCAAGTCCCTTGTTCCCCTTATCCCCTCTTCTTCCCTTCTCATTGCGACTTGTATTGGAGCTGTGGAGAAGCTCTCATCCATTAATGGAGTGTTATTTCAGGTTCTTAAGCCATTTCCATTTTAGTGCAGCACATTTGAGTGATTGGGACACTCCTCCATTCGAATCTCAAAGCTATCTTCAAGATTTCCTCCTTTTATGAGAGATTGATGACCTGAAGTGATGAAGAGAGATTGATGGATCTATGCCATTAGTTGAGGTTTTTATCAGTTCCTAATATTGGTCTCCTAACAATGCCAAAGTTTCTGTGATGTTCTAATAGTTTTCCATTGCAATGTCTACCTCAAATTCTAGTTTTCTAGCCTTGTAATGAAGACTAAATTAATAAATAAAGATATGAAACTCCTGTGAGTTGAATTTAGAAATTAATGCTTTGAAATAAATATTCTTACCTTTTTGAAAGTATTATAGAGTTTTTAATAGATCTAATTTACTTTGGAGAAGCATTTTCACACCCTAGCTATAAATGCATTAAAAATGACTAGTTTTAGATTTTGAACGAGTTAAAGGACTTAAGCCTTTCGAATTTTATTTCTTTCACTTCTAAGAATTCACTATATTCATATTGAACACCTTCCATGTTTGAAATTGAGTTTTATTAACCTTCTCCATGTGTTTGAAAGTCCCAGAACTCGAGCCTAGAGTGTAGTCCAAGGGACTAGTTTTCCGCTCAAATGTCCTAAACTTCCCAAATATGCTATTTACCTGCATAAAAATTTGTATACTGTAATATAACTTTATATCAGATCCATATTCATTTTCCCCAAGCCCTTGGTTGAAAAGAGTGAACTACTCTTCCTAGTTTCACGATTTGGCTTCCCAGAAGCGTGGAAGTAGGTTTCCACATAGCGGATTCTAAAACCTAAATGGCATTAGATATAAATGTGTTAGGGAAGAGGAAATTATCTGTCTAAAATATCTTTGTTTGCTTCCCACTGCCCTCTCCCTTTGTCTGTAATTTATCCTAGTGAAATACCTTAATTTCCCATATAACAATTTACTGAATGTTTGCAAGAGTATTAGCATAAATTTAATTTAAAAATTGCAGCAAGTTAATATTCTGATCTATACATTAGATCAGGGACATTACACCTCCATCCTCCCCTACAAAATGGATCCACTATATACAGGTTTTAAATACCTCGGGTACCATCTCAAACCTCTGGGTTATAGCACCAATGATTGGAGATGGATCATTAAATTTTTTGAAAAAAGAACTTGTAATTGGGCTTACAGATTGCTATCACTTGGTGGAAGGATGATTCTTGTTAGGTCTGTACTCTTGGGGCTAGCTGTATATTGGTTTTCCTTAGCCCGTATACCTAAATCCATTCTGAATTGTCTCAGGCGTTGTATTTTTACTTTTCTTTGGGGCAGCATAGGTGGTAAACAGAAGATGCACTTGGTGGATTGGCACACCATCTCAAAACCCCATGAATATGGTGGATGGAACATCAAAAACTTGGAATGGTTTGGTATGTCTCTCAGAATGAAAAGTCTATGGGTGGTCTTAAATGGTAATAGAACCTGGAGCCATATTATTAGCCATAAATATCTTAAAAACCTATATGTGGATGACTGGCTGCGCAAACAATGCTTTCCTGTACAAGGTTCATCCTACTTTTGGAATGGTTTTATAAGAATTCTTTCTTGGATCACCAGACAACTGGATTGGAAGGTTGGAGATGGTAACAAAATTTGACTGGGAGTTGACTCTATAGCTGGTATGAGCTCCTCCTTCGTGCTCTTTAAGGGCCTCGGGACTATCTCTACGATTATGGAATATCAAATCTCAATTAGGCACGAAATATGGATGTTGGATCAAACCATCAGTCATACTGGTTATCAACTGCAGATTTGGATTTGGGAGGTAGCTAGAAGGAACAATGGATAGATTATGTTAAAGGGTTGACTCATGGTGGCATCAGATTAAAGGAAGTTGAGGACACTTTATTATGGATGCACAATAAGGTTTCAAGTATTGTCTCTGCGAGTAAGGCCTATGATCTCATTGTCTCAACTTTATTGCCTCTTTTTCCTGTTATTTCTCACTCACGGTTATGGTATTGTAATGTTTCTTTAAAAATTAAATGCTTTTCATGGCTTTGTATTGAAAATCGTATAAATACTTGGAACAATTTGGAAAAAAAGGATGGGATGGGCCAAACAGATGTAGCCTTTGTAGAACTAATGAAGAATCTGTTAATCATCTCTTTGTTGGTTGTTCCTTTGTTCGGGCTATCATCAACATTCTGCACAGATAGTTTAACTGTCTCCTGGTTTGGAATGATTCATCTTTATTGGGTAAGTTAGAAGACTGGTTCAAAAGGGAAAGGGAATGCCTTTATCTTCCCTTATTCTTCATCTGGAACTTGTGGATCTCTTGAAACTACTGCATATTTGAAGATAAGCCACCTAAAATGATCCCTCTGTGCTACAAAATTTTGGATCAGGTTAACTCCTATCCTGTTGATTGTAAAAGAAAAGCCAGGTACATGAACATTGGTAATGCCCCTGTCTTAACATATCCATCAGGATTTTTTGATGGTGCTATAACAAATGAGATTGGAGGAGCCAGTATCTATCTGTTGATCAGTCAATCTCATTTTTTTTGCATCAAGATGGGTTGTGGGCTCGACACCAATACCATAGCGGAACTATTGGCACTATGGGCTCTACTGCACATTTCAAAAGAGATTGGTATCCCCACTCTCCATGTGTATGGGGACTCTTATGTCATTATAAATTGGTCTAATGATAAGGCAACACTCACTACCCTCATTTTGGATGCCCGATGTGACAACATTGAGGGACTCAAAGCTTGCTTTCATGCATTAGACTCTCATCATGTCTATAGAGAACACAATGAGGGGGCACACAGTTTATCCAAGGAAGCGCTCCCCATGGCTTCCAACCTTCTTTCCTTCACATAATACTATGAAGGAATAGCTATTGGGGAAGATAAGCTTAAGCTCTTCTAGAGTTGAGCTTGTACATCGTACTCATGAACCATTTTGGTTCTTTTATTTCGAGTATGGACGTTTGAGTTTTTTAGAGTATCATTGAGTTTTTTTTTGAGTTTTTTGGATACTTATGGTTGACACTATTCACCTCTGAGGGTTTGATATTAGTACTCTTCCTCGAGCACTTCCTTGGATAAATTGAACTGGGCTCTTTATGTCTCCTCATATGACATGTTTGGATTGTTCTTACCTATTAAAGCCAGCTGGTGTCTTCAGTGAACCTTGACTGATCCTACAATTTTGCGGTGTATGCTCTTCAGAACTGTCTTTTGATTCAACTCTGATATGATATATACAATATCATGGTGATGTAAACAGTTAACTTTGATTCAATATTGAAAATTAAGGAACGACTATTTTTCTTCTAGAAAAAGAAAAGGGATATTACTAGTTAGAGGGCATGTGTAGGATTATATATTGTGGCATGACTATTGAGATTCTTTTTTAATGCCTAAAGGAAATTTATGGCCTACTTGCTAAAGGTTTAATTAAACCATCCAATTCTAGTTGGGCATGTGTAGGATTCCATGTCAACAAATATTCATAATAAAAGAGAGGTAAGAAGAGGTTGGTCATTAATTATATCTCTCTAAATTATTCCTTAAAATATGCCAAACATCCCATACATTAAAAAGATGATTTATTAAGAAGAACTAAATGATGTTCTATCTTTTATGAGTTCATCTCGAAGTATGGATTCTAGCAAATATGGAAAACCACATAAAATAGGTACATCATAGTCTTTGTTGTTCATGTGGATCAATAACAATGTAAGGTAAAGTTTTTTGGCTTGAAGAACCTGATATCATAATTTAAGAAAATAATGGATCAAGTCTTTCTACCCTATACAAAGTTTTTGATAATGTATATAGATGATATACTTATCTTCAATAAATGTTAGTCTGGTAATTTGAAGCATTTACATATATTTTATGAGATAGTTTATAAGCATGGTTGGACCATCTTAGCCTCCAAAATGTTTATTGGAGAAAGAAATATCTAGTTCTTGCTCTTAAGGTTTCGTTTGAAAAAATTATATTACAATCCCAAATTCTTGAGAAAATTGATCACTTTCCATATTATTAATAAAACCCAGTTGCAAAGATTTATTAGGTGTATAAGTTACAATTTACCATTTTATTTACAAATTGTAGTGGATAGAAAGCTACTCAACCATTGGCTTTAGAAAACTACCTTGTCATGGACTAGTGCTCATACTTATGTAGTATAGAACATTATCTAGATTGGACGAAGAATCTTCCTTGGGATATCCAATGTAGGATTCTATAAATATGGTACTATTATTACAAGTTCCAAAACATAAATGATTTTTACCTCATCTTCTAAGACAATGAACATGGAAAAATATACTAGCACTCGTCTCGAGAAAACCATATACATCAGAGTAATCATTTAGAGAGTTATAATAAAGCATAAGAAAGTTTGAATTGTTTTTTCTAGTTTGTCTATTTTAATTTCTTCCAACTAGTCCCCTTTGTCCAAAATCTTAATTGCTAAATTTCTTCCTTGTAGCCATAATATTTTACCGAGGGACAAGCTGCATTATTTTACCTTTTTATGCAAAAATATGCTAAATACAACCTTGGCCGTCTATCTTATGTTGAGTACTCTATACCAAAGCTTGTCCATTGGAAAAAGGAACTTGACAACTAATGGTTTAGATGGTAGTAAAATTATAGCACCTATGTTGCAAATACAAGGTATATTCAAGGCGTTTATTCTCCATTTGATAACTCTATGGTTGGCATGATTAGACTAGATGAAGGAGATAGGCACTTTCATGCTCCTAGACTCTTTGTCGATCCTTACAGTGACAGTAGTGATTCAAATAATGATATATGGTTTAATGCATGTTGTGTTGGTTAATAACCATTATAATGATTAAGGTAGCATGTTGATAAAAAAGTACTGCTAGCTCATAGGCATGTTTCCAACGTAAGTATTTCTAGCATTTTCTAGAAAGATTCCCTAAAGCTATCCCAAATCCTTGTTTAAGGGCTTCTCTTAAAATATTGTCTCTCGAAGCTTTGGTAGTTTGTAAAGTAGATTCCCTAATGAGGTGTCTTAGACATCTTCTCTATTCTTCAAGAAAATTGAATGAACAATATCTCTATAAGTCTAGGGTGGATCCAATCTCGTTGGAAATTATACTTAAGAGATCTATCTACATAGTAAGCGATGTCATGAATTGTATAGTCTACCTTGGGAACTTTTTGTACTGTATGCAAAAGAAAATATTTATTATTATTATTATTTTTCATATTAGTCGCAATGATGACATTTAGTTTCAAATCTCTTGGACATTTTCTTGATCATTTCTAATACGTTGTGTTTGGCATCTTAAAATAGTTTATAAGACTTTAAAATCTACTCCTCTCTATTATCGTGTCAAACAAAAAATAAATATTCACTGCACAAAAAAATTATTAAAAAGTGTTAATTTGCAAGTACAAAGATCTATGAAGCACGATGGATTATTTCAATTGGTTGTCGCTAATACTGTTAGCCATTTCACTAGTTCTTTGGCAATGGGTGCTTGATTAAGATCCCCTTGGGCGATGTGCACTAGTCCATGTTGGCAAATTTACTAAGATAAACTAGTGCTTGAATGCCTTTTGGAGTGATCAAATCTCGGTATAAGAAAGATAAACTTTTGGTTTTTCTTTGAGGAATGCTCCATTCGCATGTTATTTTCCTTTTTGTACATTGCAAAAAACATTCAATAAATGTAAGTTCCTATCTTTATTAATAGGACTTATGTTTTTTCCTCTACAACAAAAACACAAGCATACAAGTGCATGTAACTATCATTTTTAAAGTTTTTCATTAGACTGGTTACATTTCAATTTTTAAGTACTTTTGTGTGATAAAAAACATAACCAATGTCCAAGCTAGCAACCATTTGGATTAGAGTAAGTTAATAAGTGGATAAACTCAAATTTTTTTCGACATAAATTCTTACCTGAGTATGGTAAGAGTTTTGTTTGAAGTTATAGTTCCACAAGATTGATGGGAACCTTAACCATGGAACTTTTCTCTTAGGGGCTTTCACACATTTTAAAATGACCCATATTGTTGAAATTTTGAAAAAAATGAATGGTTCATAATTGAAACTTACTTCACTAGAAAAAAATGAAGTCACTTAATGGTTGAGTTTGTCTACTAACTCCATTTAGATATGGTGCCTAGGAATTTCCAAGTCTAGTCAAACTAGACCATTTAAATTTAGATTTTAATGCACTCTTAGCCAATTTCCAAGTTGGCAACCACTTGGATTTGGTGCTTAGGAATTCTAAAGTCAAACTAAGCTAGATCATTTAGATTTTATATTTTAATGTGTTGGTAGTCTTGATACCTAAGCTAGCAACCCTCTAGATTTGATGTTACTTATTTTTAATATGAGTACATGTTTTTGATTGACATGTGAGGAGCTATGAATGTGAACTTCACATTAACATGGTACAAAAACCCACTTTAACATAGGGGAGAGACAAAATTTTGAACATTCCACCTTGTTCAACTTATTTGAGCTCTGCGGAGAGTTATTAAAACCCAATAAGATCTACACTTTAGGACCTTACCCGTTACCCACTTGAAATGACCCTTTCCTAAACTTAAGTAATGGAGGCATAAATGACTTTAGAACTCATGGAAGTTGGGTCCAAAATTTGTGTATGTAGCATAACATAGTGAAAGCTACTACCATGAGACATTTAGCTAAGCATAATGAATGTATGGCCATCTGTTATGAAAACAATAATAATAATAACAATAAAATTACTTAAGAGACATAATGAAAGATGTGTCTTCTTATACATTTATTCAATATATTATTATTTTAATGGATTGTTGTATATTCCAGATATTTTGGATAATTTATGTGTGAGCGAACTTTGTCCATCTCGTTGGTATTAGAGTCGAGTCTGATATGGACTTTGGCCATATCTCTTAGAGTTTGTTTGATTTGGCCTTTGACCACCCCAATTTTATAGTTTCTCTGATCCTAACTCATTGACCACATAGGATTTTGGCCATGTAAAATTTCAGAAGTCAGATGAAGAATTATTCTGCTGCAAGTTACAATTTACAAAGGGAAAAAAAAGCAGTGTCTTCCTCAGTCAAAACCCCAGTGACCAAGATCACGTTGTACGATAGACAAACCATGCTACCATGGAATAAAAATTAGTGAATATGAGGGCATATTGGGACTATTGTTTTAGCATCCATGCATTCATTTTCTTCCACTATGATCAAAGGTCGTTGCGTACCAGTAGACATTTGTGTATTCATTAAACGTTCTATAAATCATTATCGTTATTGAGGTAATCGATTGAATACTAGTGTATAGAGTCAAGGTATCGTTCAATTGTACAGAACCTTTCACCATTGACCATCACAACACTCAAAATGGTCATCATTGTCTGCGTTATTTTAACTGTGAGTGAAGGATCGACAAATTCTTGCAATTCAGATCAATCTGGAATTTAGTTGGCCTGCATATTGTTTGAATGGTTGAAACATTGAAGGATACCTTTGTGCCTTGTGCCTTTTGTTGGTTTATTTATAACCAGCATAGGATTTCCCTCAACATCATGAAGGAATTACCCTTCTGTCTGTTGCAAACTGGAGAGTTATAACTGCTAACTTGTGGCAGTTGTAGAATCACAATAAATATTAGTCTTTGAAGTCATGCCACATTTTCAATTTGATAAAAGAGAAACAAATTGTGATAAGAAACATTGTAATCGCTTAAAACAATCGCATCATGGGAGTGAAATTACAAGGCACACCGGTTATGGTGTGGTTTAAGGTTGTTCCTTGTATAACAAAGTGAATAAGTGGCACATAGGTATTTAACCAACCTATATCCATCTTAACTATATATCTACTATGCGTCGAGTGGGATCAAATCCCTTGAGGTGCAAACCTATGTAGATCCGGAGTTAAGATGGATCTAGGCCAACATATATACTTTTAACTATTTAACACTTTTTTACTTTTTAATTTTTCTGCATTGTTTTAATTTTTACTTTTTCCTATAAAAGTTATTTTGAATAGTTGAAAATGCATACTTCAAACTCATCCTAATTTAACACCTTAAATAGGTACTTTAGATTATTTTTATTTTTTTACTAGGGGAATCGACAACCAGGGAAGGGGTTGGTACTCGCATGACACGAGGTCCAGAAATCCAATCTCATTACCACTATATCCCGAGGTGCATCCACAGGGCTTGAACTACGACGCACAGGTAAGTTTGGGGGGGATTTGAACATGAGACCTTCCATTTACAACCATTTACAACATTTCAACTTTACCACTTTCTCTTCCCCAAGTAGATACGGTAACTATTTAACATTGTTTTGCTTTTTAATTTGTTTTACATAGTTTTACTTTTTATGTTTTAAAAATTGTTTTACTTTTTATTTGTTTCCATTGTTTTTTAACTTATTATTTTTCCTTTTCTTTAAAAGTTATTATAATTTTTTTATTGAAAATTTTGTTAGCTCAATTATTACTATGTTGGAACATTACGTTACATAGTATTTACTGTGACAACATCTCACTCATAGTGGTTAGGAACATTACATTACATAATGTGACAATATCACCCCTACTAGGCTATAGAAGTGCCTCTAGGCACAATAAAAAAAATTACAACTATAATATTCATGTCAATTATTGTTTGGCTCTTTTTAGTGGATGAAGACAAGTATTTAGTAAAGTATTTATTAAAAAGGGATATTAAAAAAAATTCTATTGTTATATATCTTTTAAAGAGTGTTTTCCTGAAAGAGAGAAAGGATGCATTGCAAATATTATTGAAGTTTCAAAAGGCTAGTGGATCCTAAGTAATTACATAAGGGAGTTATAAGGGTATTTTATCAATGAAGACGTGGTTAAAGCTTTAAATAAATTATAAAGCATATTTTGAAGGAATTTGGTAAATTCCCTAAAGCTTCAAGAATTTATGCTTTAGTGTTATTTCAAATAAAGGAACAATTGGAGGGAAATACATTGCTATTACGATTTATATTGCTCTTGTTGAACGTAATAATTATATTAGTCTTGAATATGCTAACAAGTTGGTGATTCCTAAGTCGAATATAGGTGAAAAGCTAGAGTTTTGGGATAAGAAACATTATGAAATAAGTGTTTTACAACTGAATGTTGGAGATTATATCGTCATATCACAATTCAGTGTTAGATCCTTGTGGAGCAATGATGGTGACGTCATTTTGGGATTACCTTGGATAGAAACATTGGGGACTTTCATTTTAAACGTCGAAAATAATTTTCTAATGTTTTCTTATAAGAAGAAGAAAATCATGTTGTAGGACATTACAATGAAGTTAGAGTTAGAAGCTCCATCATCCGAAGACTTCAAATATATCTCAAACGTGATTTTGTAGGAAATAAAAAATCAATATAGAAGATGCAGAAAGGATTCGACAAAGATAACATGGATAAAGAAGAAGAGATCTCTCGTCTGAGAGACCATAGTAAAAAAATATTTGTTCAAATCAAGAAGACAAAGGATAAAGCGTAATGCAAACAAAAGTTAGAAAAGGAAAATCAAGATCTCCATAAAAAATTATCAAGAAAAGATGAAGAAAATTCTTCCTTAAAGAGGGTTAATCACAAATTGCTATAACAAATAAAAAAGTTAGGAGAAGGAGAGCAAGAGAATCAAGATACTCGAAAAAATGAATTCGACAAGGAATAACTCTTACATAAAGTGACATAATTAGGACTTACTTACACAAATTAGAAAGCTAAAGCATAAGAAATCTTTACAATAAGTGTTAGATCGCAAAGGGGGGTCATTAGTCGACAAAGAAATGATGACCAACCCAATATAGAAGTCATCAAATGCTCACATTCAAACACCATAAAAGAGAACCAATACAAAATCTAAGAATGCTAGAATTCAAAAGAATGCTTATATTGACAAATTACTACAAATATATAAAAAAGATGGTTCCAAAGAACAATCACAAAATGTTAGGATGCCTTATCACCATCCAAATCACAAGAATCATATGACCATTGGAATGGTCAAAAGGAACATATATAGTTGAGTTGTGCTTTTAAAAGAGAATGGAGACAAAATCAATAAACTGAGCGG